>CM028245.1:25528031-25652147 GCA_016432835.1 Brassica nigra
AGATTTTTTGGAGAGTGGTTAAGCAAGAGCTGCAAGAGGAGACTTCAGATCAAAAGTTCCATGAGTATTGGCGATACTGGGAATCGACCGATGTCGGGCGTGAACATCGATCGATATGCATGACCAATCGATCGATGGACTCAGGCGAGCATCGACCGATGGATCTTGAAGAATCCACTCACGGCGAAATGCAGTGAAGATACTTACTCACGAGGAGTTCGCAGCAAAGCACCCACATCCGCCCAGCCCTTACAACATCGTGACAGGACAGGCGTCCCATCGATCGACGAAGGATAATGAAATCGTCGACACACTCGAGAACCTGTCGATCGATCTTCGGTTATCTGCGCGAGTGCAACTTCCCAAGATAGATGTTGCACGACTTAATGCACTCGGGGAGCAATCTAAACCTCGAAATCCACCAACCGCCATAATGAAGAAGCCCACGGATTTCATTGATCCAATGGAGATAGAAAAGGAAAAGATGGCGAGTTCTCGAGAAAAGGAAAGAAGGTTCTAAACACCTTTAAAGAGGAGTTAATGAGAAGGAGTTGGCAAGTTTCAGAAAGAGAGTTCTAAGAATACCTCAGAGAAACCCTTTGAAGCCTACTTTTCACACATTGTGGATGTTTTTCAGAAAACTAAAGGCGAAGACATCAAAGGATGTTCAACCAAGTCGAGAAAGTATGAAGAAGAGGATCAAACTTGAGAAGAAGGGTGATCGGGGAAGTTGTTGTTCCTTGCTCAGTCCATGGGATCAACTTCCCACGTGCCTATGTGACACAGGATCTGGAGTTAGCATCTACCCAAGGTGATAGCAGACCATCTAGTCTGAAGATAGAACCTCTTGAAGAATCGTTCATCTTTGTTCTTTGTGGATTGTTCTCAGCGAACTCTGGAGGAATTGTGAGAAACCTTGAGTTACCATAGGAGAAGCCTTAATTCCAGTAGACTTCCATGTCTTGGGCGTCAAGGTAACCCTACCTACTTCTTTGCTACTTGGAAGAGCCTTCCTAGCCACGGTTGGGCGGTCTGCAACCTTGGACAAACAAAGCGTGCTAACCTGATCAATCCTACGTTACTATGATCGGTCAAGTCATCAAGGTCCTAAGAAGATCAAAGCGGCTCAGACCTTGTAGTTGTTTGCTATTGTGGAGATGAATCACGATTCACAAGGGCATCTGAGGCAGAGACATGAGAATCGATCGATAGTAATCTTGTCTCATCGATCATCTGGTGAACTGACATCGATCGACAGGCACACATGGTCATCGATCGATTCAATATTCAATCAGATCGAGGAGGAGTTTCCAGATGGTGATTTGAGTAAGCGAGTGGGAGAAGCGACTACTACATCCCACCACATGCTGCAATACTACTCACATTGAGGAGTATCTTCGATGATCTGAGGAGGAGAGCTATAGAGTGTCACAACCTTCCAGAAGAATCGACTTCTCCACCACAACCTCAGAATCCGACATCGATCGACAGGGCCTTCTCCCCATCGATCGATACTACTCCCTTGCATCATTCGACAACAATCGACAACAAGCGAGGGGACTACTCAATCGGGAGCTGGGCAAGCGATTACCAATCACGAGCTTTGCGGTCGAGACCGCCGCCAACATACATCACCCAACCGAGGAAGTCTCATCGATCGACCGCGGCACCAATACAATCGACCGATAGGCCTGAACAACCATCGACCGATTCAGAACCTTGCCATCGACCGATACATACATCAAACCATCAGGTAACAAATTCAATGTACTTGATTTGGTGGTAATCTAATCCGGATGAGTTTGGTATTTTCAGGGATTCAAAAGGTTTTCAGCTCAATGGATGGACAACACTCCACATATCGAGAGGACATTGCAGGCGTCCTACGGTTAGCAACGGATCCAAAACCTATTCCAGCAGCAGCTACGGACGGACCACCATCATCAGCACCAGGAGGCAGACACAACAGCGAGCCACAGGAAGCTGAGGATAATCATCTCAACACGAAGGACCCAGATTTTAATGGAAATCGATCGATACTGAGTTATGACATCGATCGATAAGTGTCCTGAATTGGAAGAGAGCCTTTCGATATGGAGTTGAAAATTCTTTTAGGCAGAGATGAGTATGGGGTCTAGAGGCGAGAAGGGTTTGCTAGAGGAATAGATGGTGGCGTCATCAGAGTTTCTAAAGGCGACATCGAAACTGCTTCAAAGAACTTCAATGGATGGCTCTTACATGCATGCGAGCATGCTAGTTCATTTACAAGAAGAGAATTGGTGCAAGAAATCTACACCAAAGGCGAGATCAGCGAGATGTTCACTGGTCTACTGGAGAGCAAATGGGAAAAACTCTCCATGGAAAAGAGTTTAGAGGAGGCCACGGACAAGCTTAGCGGTGAGATGAACTGGATGTTCAGTGCAGACCAGGCATTACTCAAGAAGGTTCAAGCGTCTTGAGCTGGAACTTGAAGATCTTCATAGCATAGAACCATGGCCAGACAAGTTCAATATCGATCGATGGAGTAACATCCACATCGATCGATCTGAAGCCTGCATCGACCACTACTCAAAACATGAGGTCGATGAGTCTGGAGATATCTGGAAGGAACTGAAAGGACTCGTCTCAGCAGCAAACTCACCAAAACCTGTGAACCTATCTTTCACAACCTAGGGGATCTAAGCATCACAGCGAAGAGATGAAGAGATCTATCCGCTTATCAATGAGGCACATGCAGATATGAACCCACGGCACCTTGCAATCCTTTTGGAGGATTGACTTCGTCAAAGCAGCTGAGAGGAAACTTGCTGATATACACTTCTTAGTAGACAAAGAAGTGGAGGAACTCGCACTACGCATGGATACTATGCAGGGAGGCTGAGAAGTTCCAACGTCAACTCGATTATCAGGCTGCATCAATCGCATCGATCGATGAGCTCAACCTCACATCGATCGATAGGCGATTGACTGAAATCGACGGCCAGATGAAGCTCTTTGCCGAAGCTTCACGAGAATCTGCGGCAAAATCGACCGATGAACAACATGTTGCATCGATCGATATCTGACTTCAGAAATCTGCACCAAAGCTGATTGGATAAGTTAGCTGATGAAGTCTACGGCAATCCTGGCGTGGATGATTCACAAGACAGGCGTCTAGAGCAGGCGTATTTCCGCTTATCGCGAGGTTGGCAGCATGGAATCTAGCATAGAAGGGATGCAGAAAAATATCAAAGCCATTCAGAGGCAGCTTGCGAGCAGACCTGCACCCTTAGCATCGATCGACAGAAGAACCAGCGCATCGATCGACGGACCTCAACAGCCATCGACCGACAATTCAACAAAGGAATCGTCGATACCAGCTCCATCCGACAAAATGATCCAGCGCCTGATTCAATGCAAGCGGAGCTCAGTGATCTTTCAGAACATGCCTACGAGAAATTAGGATGGCACGAGCTCAGCATTGAAGGTCATGAAGAAAGGATTCAAAGGATCAATGATGAGTTGATTGAGATAAAGAAGAAAGCGAACCAGAGAATATGAAGCCACAAGAAGCTATTTGGCATGGTTCGGTGAGAAGAAGGATCTGAGGATACTTGTTTCCCAACAAGTACCTGGACTTCATCTCAGTAGCTCATTCCATCCAAAGTCAAGCTAGATGACTATAATCAAAGCGCTGAGTGGGAGGCAACCCACTGTTAGGTAGTTTTCATTTCTTTTTATCTTTAGGATTTTATTTTTGTATTTGTTTTTTGCAGTTACGATTAGACGATTACCACTGAAATCGACCGACATGACACAGTCGATATCGATCGACATGAACCAAACAAAAGCAATCGACGAAGGCGACTCACCATCGATCGTCGCATCACGGTCAGGTATATCGCTCCTTTTTTGATATCAGTGTACTTTATTATTGCCTATGCCTTCACTGGACTGGTTATACACTGGGGACAGTGTATGATTTAAGTCTGGGGGGATGATTACTGATGCTGTTTACCTTTTGATTTCATCTAAAAATGTTTTCAAAATGGTTTTTATTGAGTCAAGAAAAGGATAATGATAATTTAAATTTTCACTTTTTATCTAACCAATCTTTTAGGCACCATTCTTAGATTTGTTGATGCAGAATGTACTATAGATGCTAAAGTTGATCACCTATCAGCTATGACAACGCTTTCATTGATTGTCTGGAGGAACCAAAGCTGATTTCCAACCTAACCTGACATTCTTTGCTTGTCTTGGGGCTTGGTATACATGGGATCGGATGCTTCAAACAAGTCTGGAAGGTAAAGCCTTGTGTAGATAGTTTTATCACCCTCTCTCTCTCATTTTCGAAATTAGATTTAATTTTATTCAGTTCTAAAAAAAAAATTCGAAAATTAGCTTAAATATGTTCTAGGACTAGTTAGTTATTACTTAGGAAGGAATTGAGCAGGGCTTGGCGGTTACCCCCTCAAGACTTGATTCATAAGAGTTCTAGGTAAAGGGTTGAGCAGGGCTTGGTGGTTACCCCTTCAAGACTTGCCATAATGAATCTAGGATATAGGTCAAAAGTGAACAGGACTTGGTGGCTGCAACCATTAAGGCTTGATTCATGGAAGCCTGTCCAATCTTGGTCAATGTCTTGCAAATGAAAGCAGACTTGACTAGGAGAGAAATAGTAGAGAGAGAGGATATGAACTAATTTTTACCTGCGGAGTCCAGATACTTGTTTGAGCAACCTTGCATCTTGTGATCGATACTCCCAAGGTAAAGCCTGCTTTTATTTTTATGTACAGAAATGAAATCAGTAGAGGTTAGTCAGACATGATTGCTAAGTTGTTGGCTAGATGATCAAGGTTGTTTGATTAGGATATTGCATAATGTGCTTATGTGATTGACAGATTCTTAGATGTGGTTTGCAACAAAGTAGAGGTTATGATTCTAGAGTTTGAATTTGATTTAGTCCACCTTTTTAAAACCTCTTTCATAAAACTGCCTGTGTGTTTGCTTGAGGACAAGCAAAAGTTAAGTCTGGGGAGTTGATATACCATGGATTTTACCGTTTTACCCATGGTATATGAATGTTTTACTACTATTATCTATGTTTTGGAGTCTATTAGGTATGTTTTCAGGTTCAGAAGCATTTTGGAGAAAAGTGATGTTTTAGGTGCCTTTTGGAGCTTAAAGAAGAGTTCACCCGTGATCAAGACCAGAGGTCGACACAGGAGTTACACATCGATCGATGCACACTCTGTGCTATCGATCGACACACATTAGCCGAAGGGCGATACATCGAGATCATAATCGATCGATGTACACCCTGTACTATCGATCGATATTGGCGACAGAAAGACAAGTTGGACCTGGCGAACTTGAAGCCCAAGACTACAAGATTGCCTTTTGCGAGTTTTTAACCTAATGAACTCATATTTATATGTGCCTAAGTGTTTTGGCAGAAAAACAAGTTTTAATAGTTTAAGTCTTTATAAGTTTTTAGAGGTTTACCTCCATCTTCTTACACTCATTTCTTCTACTGTTTTCATTACTTTGCAAGTTCTCAATAAAGTTCTATTCAGTTCTTTATTTGTTCTTCTTAACAAAGGTTATAGGATTCTAGATCTAGGAGATTCAAAGAGATTTGTGATTGGGACCTAAGTGTTCACCCTCGATAGATCTATGAATTCTATTATTACCTTGTTGCTATGAACTACTTAGCCATGTATGAGTAGATTCATTTGTTAGATTTATGGTTTAAATAGGATATGAGGGATTAGCCCCATTATATTTGCTATAGTTGTGATATTTATTGTTAGGATTGTTCACTAATGCTTAGCTACATAGAACATGAACTTGGATTGCATTGTTCATTACATGCAATACCTGATATCTAAACATCTATGACCCTCTTGAGATATGCAGCTGATCTAAGATCATAGTGAGCATTGTATCAACTTCGTGCATAAAGCTTGCTTAGAGCGTGTCGATCGATACTCCAATAGAATGTCGATCGGCGTAATAGAGGTGTATCGGTCGATATTCCTATCGAAACATCGTCGATACTATCAGCGAGTAGCCGACCGCAACACCATTTAGCATCTAAGTAATAGATGGTCTAAATAATCACGAGCTGATGGATTCATTCAATAGTGTTGAGCTCATATCATGGAAGCAATTTGTTAGCATTTATAGTATTTATAATCGTGAATTCTGAATACCTACCTAAATCTAACTACTTTTTTTATTGCTTTAAAACCAAATCCTTTCAACAGAGTAATCTTACCATTACTCAGAAAACCTGCAATTTACTTTAAATCATTTTCAACCTAGCATAGTCACTAAGAATGCATCTTATTTGTACACTAGCTCTCGTGGATTCGATCCTAAGTACTACAACTGAACCTCTTATTTGAGAGAGTAAAGTCACTCCTTAGGGTAATTTGAGTGATATCAATGGTAATGGTTAAGGAGCTGACAACCTTCGACCTAGCGCCAACAACAACACCCACAGCCTTTCGAGGCTATTGTTACCTATGACCGTCCCACATTCATGGTCATAGGCAGCATCGAGCACCAGCTGTGGATGCTAACAACTTTGAGATCAAGCCAGGGTTGCTGAACGTGATTGAGAACAACAAATACCATGGCCTAGCTGTAGAAAACCCATTTGATCACTTGGACAAGTTTGGTAGCTATTGTGGTTTGTCCAGGACCAATGGTGTGTCAGAAGATGCTTTCAAGCTCAAGCTGTTTCCTTTCTCTCTAGGGGACAAGGAACTCCAGTGGGAGAAGTCTCTCCAGAGACTCCATCACCACTTGGGATGATTGCAAGAAAGCCTTCTTGGAGAAGTTCTTCTCTACCTCAAGGACAGCCAAATTGAGGAATGAGATCTCCGCTTCCAGCGAAGAATCTGGAAAGCTTTAGTGAAACATGGAAGAGGTTCAAAAGCTACCAAGCCCAATGCCCCCACCATGGATTCTCAAAGGAGAGCTTACTGAGCACATTCTACAGAGGTGCTCTTCTTAAGTACAGAGCCAGATTGGATACAGCCAACAATGGATTCTTCTGGAAGATCTGAAGAGGATCTGAGAGGAGCTGGTTGACAACATGGTGAAGAGTGATTCAGTCTACAGTGGAGAGCACGACAGAGCCAACAGACTGATGACAACCAGACAAAGAAGGAGATCAAGTCCTTGCAAGAGAGATGGATTTGCTTCTTGCTAACCAAGCCAAATAGGAGCAGATGAACTTTATGGGTGGTCCTAGTCAAGAGGCTCCTCCTAAGGTCAATGAGGTTGATGGTTTGGAAAGCCAAGAAGAGCTATGCTTCATCAACAACAATGGTACTTGGTACAGGAAGGAACCTAACTTTCAGTACAACAACTACCAGCAAATTTCTTATCCTAACAACCAGCAAGGAGGATATCAGCCCAAGCAAAACACTCAGCAAGGGAACTATCAGCCTAGGCAAAACATCCCTCCTGGTTTCAGCAATCAAGGCAATCAGTCTACTCAAGCTCAAGGAAGCTCTCCTCAAGCTAAAGCTCCGGATTCAAGTATGGAGTCCATGTTTAAATAAATACTGGAAGCTCAGTCAAGAACAGCAAAGGACATCGGCCATGAGTTCAAACGTTAGCACTAAGATTGATGGTAGCTACAATGAGCTCAACAACAAAATCAAAGCTTTGGAGAACCGTTTTGCTTCTATGAACTCTCAGCCAAGTCGCCAACAAGGGTCATTACCTGGAAAGCCAGAGAAAAACTCCAAGGAAACAATGAAGGCGATCACCCTAAGGAGTCGTGAAGAGTTACCTCAAGAGTTCTCACCAAGGATGATGAGAAACAAGGTGGGGAGGTGGCCATCAACATAGATGATGATGTGGTGATTGTGAATGAGAAGGTCAATGATGAGATCCTTGAGAAGATAGTGGAAGCTAAGGGTAAAGGGAAGGTTGGAGAAGAGAAGAAAACAGTGGTTAAGTTATTACTCCAGCAAAGGAAACTTCTTTTGTCCCCCCTCCTTATGAGCCCAAGCTTCCATTCCCTGGAAGATTCAAGAGGCAGTTGTTGGAGAAGTACAAAGCTTTGTTTGAGAAGCAAAATGAGTGAAGTTCAGGTCACAATGCCCATCATAGACGCCTTCATGCTGGTTCCTCAATACAGCAAATTCTTGAAGGATGCTGTAGCTTCTAAGAAGAAAGTGATGGAGGGCATGATGATCCTTACTCATGAGTGCAGCGCCATTATCCAGAGGTTGACCATTCCCAAGAAGCTAGAAGATCCAGGATTCTTTACACTTCCTTGTGCTATTGGTCCTATGGAGTTTGGGAGATGTCTTTGATATCTTGGAGCTAGTGTTAGCCTCATGCCTTTGTCAGTCGTAAGGAGGCTCGGTTTCACTCAGTATAAGAAGTGCAGGCTTTCATTGGTGCTGGCTGATAGATCTGTGAAGCACCTAGTTGGTATTTTAGAAGATCTCCCTGTGATGGTGGAGAACTGTGAGATCCCTACAAATTTTGTGGTGCTAGAGATGGATGAGGAAGCTATAGACCCCTTGATCCTTAGAAGAACATTCTTAGCCACAGCAGGAGCAATCATAAATGTGAAAGAAGGCAAGATTGATCTTCACTTGGGAAAGGGGCACACTCTCCACTTCGACATCAACGAGAAAATGAAGAAGCCAACACTACAAGGCCAGGCATTCTACGTTGAAGAGATGGAAGCCATGGCTGATGAACTTCTTGAAGAATTGGCACTTGAAGAGTTGGCACTTGAGGACCCTTTACAGTATGCTTTGACAATGGATAGAGAGGTCCAAGTGGTTTAGAACAAGGAGAGTGATGCCTACGTAAGGAACTTGGATTCACACACCAGGATTGATGTTGAGGATCAGTATGAGGAGCTGCCATCAGTTGTTAATCATGCAGCCTCAACCACTCAACAAGAGGACATCCCACAAGATGATTGGAGTGAGCTCAAGGCACCAAAAGTGGAGCTTAAACCTCTTCCCCATGGTGTAAGGTATGCATTTCTAGGCCCTAATGAGACTTACCCTGTCATTGTGAGTAGTGAACTTACTGAACTTGAGCTATCATAACTCTTGAAAGCAATTAGAAGGTTTAGAAAAGCAATAGGGTACTCACTAGATGATATTAAGGGGATATCACCCTCTTTGTGCATGCATAGGATACATCTTGAGGATGAATCAATGACTTCTATAGAGCATCAAAGAAGGTTAAATCCTAACCTGAAAGATGTTGTAAAGAAGGATGATATACCATGAATTTGACCTGATTTTAGTCATGGTATATGATAGAATTAGGATACATTTAACCTATTTTGGAGTCTAGAATACATATTTACAGGTTCAGGAGCAATTGGAGAAAAGATGATGTTTTTGGAGCATTTTGGAGCATTTTAGAGATTCATCCCGAGATGACCATATCGACCACTCAAGGTCGACACGGAGAGAGACGCGTCGATCGATACACCTTCAGTGTAATCTATCAATATTCAACACACAGAAAAACAGTTTGGTCACAGCCGACTTGAAGCCCAAGACTTCATCCAATTTACCAAGATACCCCTGACTAGTTTTAACCTAATTTTAAGTATTTATGTTTTGCCTAAGTGTTTTGGCAGAAGCAAGAGACTTAGAGAGTTTACAGCTTTCAAAGTTTCATAGTTATAAGTCTTTTGGTTCTTGAGAGTTTCTTTCAGAGAGAGTCTTTTGAGAGATTCTTTTCTATTGCTTTGTGAGAGAGAGAATTACAATTGAGAGCTTTCTTGAACACCTTTATTTTCTATCTATTCTATCTATGCAGTTTTATTTTACTGTTATGATGTTTTGCTTGGCCATGTCTGAGTAAACACCTTTATTAGATCTAGGATTCAAATAGGTTTTGAGGGATTAGCCCCAAATATGAATACTTGAGCATGTGATATTCATTTTAGAAGATTGCTCTTAATGCTTGTATAGGAATAGTTACCCTATACATGATAACAGTGGATATTATCCTTGGATCTATCTTCTTTGTGCTTAGGAATTTGCTGGAAACAAGCGACAACTGATTTGGCAAACTCCTTAAGCGAACTGTTAATCAGCCATCGTGCTTAAAGCTTACTGGAAGCGTATCGATCGATACTCCTATAGAGTCATCGATCGACGCGAGGCATTGTTATAGCTGCGATCGTCGAAAAGGGCCCGTCGGGTAACTTTCTTGACGAAACAATCCTTCCTGGCGTGAAGCCAACCGCGAAGGATCTTCCACCTCCCGTTGCGGACAACGATGCAGACAACATGGAGCATGTCGACCTAGACTCCAGTAGCCAATCCGACCTAGATTCTTGTGAAATAGACTAGGAAAGCTTATATATCATGTTGGGTAGTTGATTTCATGCTGGAATTGATTTAAAATTGAACTTTGAGAAATTAGGGTTCATGAGATTTGGAGGTTTTTCCCTAATTGTTAAATTGGGGTTGAATGTGGGTTAGATAGGTTAGCTAGGCTGTTCTAGACCTTGATTAAGTTGCAATTTCAATATGATTGGTGATTTCTCTTGAGTTTGGCTCTTGAGTTTGGCTTGATTGAGATTCTCATGTTTATAAAAAAAATAAATTATGAACATGAGAGCTTGATTGCATTGTGATAGCTTTTGCTAGGTTGCTGATCTTATAATGAGCTCACAATTGTTATTCAAGTTCAATAGGTTTTCTCCTTCCTTGTGCTTAATATTTTCCAAGGTTGGACATTTTTCAGTTACCAAATGGGGAGGAAAGATGCAAACTTGATTGAAGAAGAGAGGATTGAGGCTGCTCAAAGAGAGACTGCTCAGTTTGGGAAAGAGTTAGGCTCCATGCCTGAATCAGAAGAGGAGCGTAGACGACAAGCTTTGGCCATGCTAAGGAAGAAAGCACATGCTAAAATGGATGGCAAGAGAGTTGCTGTTAATGAGAGTTTGGCTGATAATGCTCACAAGGAAGCTCCTCCCAAGAGAGCTAGAGCGCCAAGGACTAGCAATGTGGGAGCTCTTGATTTAGAGAAAGGGAACAATGGAGGTCATCATGAACCAGCTCCCACCACCAAAGCTAAGGCGGCAAGAAAGAGTGTGACACCTCCTCCTTTGGAGCAAGAAGGTGCAAGTAGTGGAGAGGAACCTTCTCAGGAGAACAGTGAAGCTGAGTAAGATCCTAACACAACAAAGAACTTCAATGCTCACAGGGATAGAAAGAAGAAACCCACTGAATATGAGCTGTTAGAGCAATTGAGAAGAGGTGTTTCTTGGCCTCCAACCAGATTTGTTGATAGGATGGTCCTGAAGGAGTTAATGATTGAAGAAGACATCCAAGAAATGCTAGACCACATGCACATGGGCAGCTTCTACACTATGGCTCATCCTACACACAAAGAGGTCTCATGCCAATTCTTTGCATCCTTGGAAGCCACCTTTCACACCTCCAAGCATGTGAAGCAAGGATGGAAGATACAGTTCAAGATTGATGGGCAAGCCTACTCCATGACCTTCAAGGAGATTGAGGAAGTTCTTGGCTTTCAAGACCAGAAAGAGACATCCTTTCCAAAGCTTGCCAAGGTCAAAAGAGAGATGAACATCACAAGCCTGACTTGGAAGCTGTTATCAGGCAAGAACAGGAGTGCCAACCGGGACAAGAACGCCTCCATTAGACATCCTTCGTGCTTATCTCCACAGGTTGCTTGTCCATACCATATTCCCCAGGAAGGAAGTAGGAACAGTCTTTGGAGATGAATTGAAACTTCTACCCAAAGCTGTCCAGCACTATGCTCTACCCCCTCATCTCCCATTGGTTCCCAGTGACTTCTACAAAGATTTTGGCATGGTGAGATTCTTTGTGCAGCGCCTCATATACTGTAAGGATTGAGGCTGGACAAACAGAGACCCTGGCGCTCAGATTGGGATTGGTGGCTTGATAACACCATTGCTTGCTCACATGGGGATAATTTTGGGAAATGATGCAGCTGGTCCCTTTTTCATGGATCTAAACTACTTGAGGTCAGCTCACTACTTCTCTGGAAGGTTCAATGGGAAGTGTGTCTACTCCTACCTGAGAGGTGCAAAGAAAGTTGAGCTGGTTCTTCCTCATTATGCTCTCACAACATTGAGAACTCCAAGAGCAATCCGATTTGATATCAGTGAGAAGCACCTCCTTAGCAGTCACGGAGTCCTTGGTCCCATGACCTCGAAAAGCACCAAGAAGAGAGCAGACAAGGCGGCCATGTTTGATGAGGGTCACTCTAGCAGAGCCACTGCACAGCTCTTTGGTCCTCCTCGTTACCACTTCGACCAGTGCACTGCCTCTTTGCCCCTTGGTCCACTTTTCCAAGCTCAAGACCATATCAGCAGTTTTCAGAGGTGGAGCAAAGCTCAGGATAGAACCATCTACAAGCTCACACACAAGTGCAAGGAGCTGAGTAGGACTGTGAAGAGGCAAGCTGAAGCTTCAGCTCAGTTCATGCGAAAAGTGGAAGATGTTTTGACTAGAGGAGCTGTGGCTGGTTGCAAAGCAGAGGACTTTGACCTTGATGCCTTCCTTTCCCCTCCACCTCGGCCACTTGTAGATCCCTCAGCACCACGCACAAAAAAAACAACTTCTTCGCCGCAAAAGGAACCCACCAGCTCTCCAATCCTAGTCCGGTAATGAGTCACCTTCACTTGACTCCACCTATGAGGAAGATGACTCCGAGAGTGAGGCATCAGCCTCTTCTCATGCCCCATAGAGGTACTCCTTCACCTTAACATTGTATATACAATTTGTCTTTGCATTTAGTTTTCTTTTAGCCCTTCTCTCCACTTAACAAACACAGAGACTGTGTGAATTAAGTGTGGGGGGAGGTGCCAAGTTGCTGATCATCTTGTGTTTCTTGTCATAAGCATGCATTTGTAGAGCTATTGCATAGAAAGAAAGAGTTCTATGTGAGAAAGTTTCTTTGAGTGTTTTGGGGGAGTCTTTGGGTGAGAGATGTGAGTGGAGTTTTGACATTGGAAATAAGGATGTAACTTATGTATTTGGGAAAAGGCTAGAACAATGGAGATTGCGCATTGTATGCATGAGTTGATCCCTTTCTTAGATATATTATGTGCAATGTCAAAGCTACTTTGTTTTGTGAGTAAACCACCTTTAAAGACCTTCTTGAACCCCTTGATTTACTTTGCATCAAAGCCTTCCTCTTACCAAACCAAATGACTTGGACCATTTGACCATTTGCAAGATTTCTATTGAGTTTGTTTAATGATTGTAAGAGAGTTGATGGATTTGTGGTTGGTGGATTCATGATGATGAGTGTAGAGGTCAAAGTTGTTAAGATAGGCCTAGAGAAGTTAGAGTTAGAAAAAGTCTTTACTATTGCTATTTGGTATAATTATGCAAGGTTATTAGTTTGAAAATTAAGAGGAGCTTCTTTTGGTTATGAGTCCCCTCCTTCAAACCTCTCCTCCTTAGTTCTTGAAAGTTTATTTGTGGACAAGTAAAGGAATACTGTGGGGGAGTTGATGTCTTGCATACTTTCATTGTTTTAGTTATCTTTATCATGCATTCTTTATCTTATAGATTAAGGTTTAGACATCTTTAGGATCCATTTTGCATTCATAAGTCCTTATCAGGTGTTGGAGTGTTCCATGGAGTAAAAGAAGGTGTTGAGAGTCATTTTGATGCAAAAATGAGATAAAGAAGGTGTTTGGCCAAGTTTGGGACAAGTCAGCCTCGATTTGGACCAGCTGGACAATCCTTGGTGAAGAACGGGACAAGAACCGGATGTGACCAAGACTTGGAGGTCGGCCGTGGGTGCTGGGACGCAGGTACACTACCCGCGCAGCCTTGGAACGTCCGAAGCTGAATGTACATGCGCGGTTAACCACACCTGCGCGGGACCAGAACGATACAAAGATGGGCTGATGCACTGCCGGACATGCGCAAGACGCCATACCCGCGCAGGACCGGGATGATGCGGAGACTGTCCAATGCGTGGCCAAACATGCGCGGTTAACCACACCCGCGCGGGACGATGCCGGTACGTGGACAGGACGCGCGCGGGCCAATACACGCGGGACGACATACCCGCGCGAGACGAAGCCGGTACAAGGACAGGATGTGCGCGCGGGCCGATACACGCGGGTCGCCTTATCCGCACGGGACGAGGAACGGACCAGACGGGACGTGCGTGGGCCGGACAGAACCAAGCTACCCTGAGCCTTTTTCATCCTCTCCTTCTATTGGTCGAAGCCTATTTGATTCCAGGGACCTTTTAGTAATCTTTAATAATGTTTTTAGGTTTTCTAGGCCAAGTATAAATGCTCTTGTTAGCCCCAAAGTGGGACTTATGTTATTTTCTCTCTAAGAACACAAAACAATTTGGTTAAATTTTTATCTTTGAATCATAATCTCATCTTATCTTTGTGTTCTTGAGAGTTTGATTTCATCTTCTTTCTTTCTCTACATGATTAAGCTTGAATCTCTCATGGGTTTAAGAGTAAGCATGTGGATTAGTGAGTAGATCCATTTAAGATTCATGGGTTAGGTGATTAAGAGTGATTAAGTGTAGATCCAAGGTGTTTAGTGTTAGATCTTTCTTTTCCCTGCATGATTGGGTGTTTTTAATGTTATATTTGAGTTGGCCTCTCAAACATAGAGCTTTAGGCATTTCCGCCCGGAAGGTGTTCGATGAAATGCCTGAACCAACTCATCTATGCTTTTAGCTTTCTTTATCTAAGGGATTAGTTGTTAAAGAAGCTAGGATTGTAATTAGACTCATTCTTAATGTTTGCTTTGATCATTACAGTCAAAGGGATTTGATGTATTTGGGTGATCATTCCAAAAGAACATTCATCGAGGGATAGAGTTTATTTAAGCATAGTGTCTAGGCATAAGGAATAAGATTGATTAAGTTTGACATCTTGGATTGAGCCTTAATCACTTAAGATCAAGTCCCTATACCCATGGATCTCATTTCCTCATATTGAAAGAAAGTTTCATCTTTTATTGCATTTAAGTATTGTCTTAGTTTAAACGTCTCACTTAATGGTTGCATTTAGATTAAGCATAGGCTTGCATTCCCTTTGCTTTAGAATCACTTAGAACTGGTTTCACAAAGGCCACTCATGACAAGAAGAAAATGCTGAAAGTCTCACCCTCCACCTATTGAATGCTCCCACACACTCACTCTACATCCAATGAAGCTCAAGGATGGTGCTATTGAGTATAAGATCAAGTGCAAGGGAAGGTCCAAGCCATTCTCAAGTGAAAAGGCAATCATCTCCTCAGCTCCAAGGTGACACCATCAAGCTCCAAGAGTTCCTCTCTCAGGTCCTTACCATCACTCTTGAAGGTGGGAAGGATCCTCCTTCTCACTAGTCCAAGAGAAAAGGTAGTCAAGCTAGTGACTCAAAACAAGCTCACTTGGGGGGGGGGAAGTCCCATGGTTATACTTGTACATAATCTATCTATTTCTTTCTTTAAGTTTTTAGTAAGTGTGGTTGAGGTTCCCAGGTTGAGCCTAGCACTAGAGGAGAGAAGAAAGGTGGTGAAGCACCTGAGCCTTATGATTGACACCATGTAGCAGCCTACTCTAGTTGGTATGAATTAAGCCAGCTCCTAGCCCTAGACACCAAACACCACACCCAAGTCTCCTCTTGAGGTATCACTCCAACTCTTCTTGAATATACCATTGCTTTTACCTTGTTTTGGTATCTCCTTCTCTCTTATTCACACAGAGACTGTGTGATTTAAGTTTGGGGGAGGTACCAGGTATTTGATCATTTTTGCTTTGTTGATTTTGAATCTCATGCATTGCATTTTTCATACATATATGCATAGAAAAAAAAAATTGAAAATTTTGAAAAGAGCAAAAAGATCATGTAGTTACATCACTTGCATTCTTAAGATTGAGTCTTGAGCATATAGGTTGCATTCACTTGCATTATGGAACAGTTGTTGACAATGCCTTGTAAAGAACACTTGCTTGCACTGAATTTGACACCCCAGTTATCAAGTAGCTTAAGCATCTCTTGAAAGGCTTGCATGCTTTGAGCCTTGAAAACTCTTCTTGAAACATGTTTGCTTGCTTGATATTGGCATTGTTCTTGATACCATCTCCATCCTGAACTTAGACATGAATGAGCTTAATCTCTCTTGCATATGGGAATTTGCATACTTGATCATGGATCTCATACGCATTTGGGTTATCTTTTCTCCATTGTACCAGTCTTTGTTAACCCAAATGGCACTTCCTTACCCTTAAACCCTAGCCATTCTTTGAAGCCCTAATTGATTTGCATGAGTGAGGCCTCTTTTGATAGTTTTTCATGTGCAAAATCTTGAGAGTATTGGGAGCGACATGGATTTGTTCTCATCTTTTGCTAGCATAGGGTCATCGTTTGAGCTAGCTTCTAGGATGGTGAATGGGTCTATGTTCCTTAAAGGTTTATATCTTAGGGTTGGGAAGTGATAAAGTTGAGATTGATGAACAAAAGAGTGTCATGAGAAAGAAAAGACCTAGGGACCTTAGAATAGAAAGAAAAGAAAGCTCTAGATTTTTTATTGATGCCTTCCCCCTCATAAAAAAAAAAGAAAAGAAAAGAAAAAGAAAAAGAAAGATTCAATCAGATAGTGGGAAAGGGGAAAGAAAAAGAGTTAGAGCTTAGAAATGTGAAAAGTGAATAAGAGGTCCCTAGTGGTTAAGTCATGAGAAAAGAGAGTTGTTCATTGGGTGAGTGATGTGAGAGGGTGTTACTTGATATCTTGCATATTTACATGTTTTTAGCATTCATATCTCATGCATTTTAATCATATAAGTTAGGCATTAGGCATCTTTAAGTCCATCTTGCATTCATTTGTCCTTATCAGGTGTTGGAGTATGCTTTGGTGTGATTTGAGGTGTTTGGAAGCCTTATAGCCCAAAAAGAGGTAAAGAATCAAGTTTGGACATGAAAAGAGAAGTCAATCCATGATCTGGTCAAGACAAAGATGAGCATCGACAGAGGCCTTAAAGATGTCTTCTGTTGCTAATATTTTGTGGCGATACAGAAAATTGAGTTAGCTTTCCAATGGAAGTGGTTTCAAGTCATTTGAAGCTGTATTGGAGGAGTTATGATCAGTTTACTAGAAGCACTTCAAGCTGGCCGGGAAGACTGGTCCGGGTACTCTCACCCGGTCGGCTGAGACACTGCTGAACGACCAGGCTGGGGAGGCAGGACCGGGTAGGCTGGTCCGGGATGAGCTACCCGGTCGGGAGAAGCTTGAGATGGACAAGGCAGGACCGGGTAGGCTGGTCCGGGATGAGCTACCCGGTCGGGACGGCTGGACGGCCAGAACAAGGCTGGTCCAGGTTGGTTGGACCGGGTTGGGTCATTTCCTCAATCCCTTGCCGAATTTCAAGCTCGTTTCCCATTGGATGAAGCCTAATTGACCCCAAGGACTTTTTAGTAATTTTTAATGATGTTCCTAGGTTTTCTAAACCTATGTATAAATACTTATGTAATCTCCTTGAGGAGAAAAACTTCTTTTCTCTCAAAAAACAGATTTAGATATTGAAGAAAGTTTGGATCTTTGATCCTTTTCATCTCATTTCTTTTCTGTTTATTAGATTATCTTCTTCTCTAATCATGTTTAGCCTTGAATCATCATTGATTTTGAGGTTTTCCATGACTATTAGTGAGTAGATCTATCTAGGGTTCATGGGCTTGGGAGACTAAGGGTGATTAGGTGTAGATCTAAGATGTTCTAGGGTAGATCCTTCTTGATCCTTGCTTGTAGAGTGTTCTTCTTGCTATTTTGGAGTAGGCCTCTTCAAAATAGAGCTATAGGCATTTCATGCCCGGAAGATGTTCTATGAAATGCCTGAACCAACTCTCGACTGCTTTTAACATTCTTTACCTAATGGATTAGTTGTTAAAGGTGTTGAGATAGCTAATAGACTTGTTCTTAATGATTGCTTTCATATTATTCAACCTAAGGGATTATATGCTTGAGATATATTAGTGAATGAGCATTCATCTAGGGATAGAGCTTGCTTAGGATAGTGTCTAGGCTTAAGGTGTTAGATTGATTGAAAGCTTTGCCATCTTAGATTGAAACTTGATCACCCAAAGTCAATTTCCTTGTCCCAAGAATCCCCTTGCCTCATTGAGAAAGAAAGTTCACTCTTTCATTGCATTTTTAATATTGTCTTAGTTCATAATCATCTCATCTCTCTTAAAGATTGCACTTAGATTAAGCATTGATTTGCATTCCCTTTGCATTAGAATCACTTAGGATTGGATTGACATCTTGTATACTACAACATTTGATTGGACCCTTGAAAAGTTCATCATCAAATTGGCGTTACCAAGTTCTAAATTGATTTTGACATTGGGATTTAGTCATTTGCTTGAGACTAAGTCATTTTTTTTTATTTATTGTGTTATTGCTTCTCCTTGCTCTTTTCCCTTTACATTTCAGGTGTATGATAACTAGAACAGAGGTGCATCAAACTTGACACCCACTGTTGAAGAAATTGCTACACTTGAGAGGGAGATTGCAAGAAAAAGAAGAGAAGAAGATCAACAGGCTCACTTGCAGAGATTGGGGTTTGATATGGAGAATCAGCCTCAAGATGGTGATTCCCAAGGAGGCAATGGTCCAAGAGCTGACAACATAAGACCACAGCGCCAGCCACAACAGCCACAGCGCCAAGCTAGAACCATTGGAGCCTATGATCAACCTCACATTCATGGTCATAGGTTGGGGATAAGAGCACCAGCTGTGGAGAACAACTTTGAGATCAAATCAGGGCTGCTGAATTTGATTGAGAACAACAAGTTTCATGGCCTTGCTGTGGAGGACCCCTTGATAACTTGGACACATTTGATAGCTACTGTAGCTTGTCCAAGACTAATGGAGTTTCTGAAGATGCTTTCAAGCTGAGGTTGTTTCCCTTCTCTTTGGGAGACAAAGCACATCAATGGGAGAAGGCTCTTCCAAGTGACTCTATCACAACTTGGAATGAGTGCAAGAGGGCATTCCTAGATAAATTCTTCTCTACCTCAAGGACAGCCAAGATAAGAAATAAGATCTCTAGCTTTCAGCAGAAGAATCTTGAGGGCTTTAGTGAAGCATGGGAGAGGTTCAAGGGCTATTGGTCTCAATGCCCACATCATGTCTTCACCAAGGAGAGTTTGCTTAGTACTTTCTACAGAGGTTCTCTTCCAGAGTTCAGGAGCAGATTAGATACAGCCAGCAATGGGTTTTTTCTTGGGCAGAACTGAGCAGGATGCTGAGGAGCTGGTGGAGAACATGGCCAAGAGTGACTCAGTCTACAGTGAGGAGCATGATAGGTTCAACAGAGGCACTGATGAAGATGATCAGCACACAAGGAAGGCGCGCTGAAATCTCTCCAAGAGAAGTTGGACAAGATTATTGCAGAGAAGGCTAAGCAGGAGCAGATTAACTCCATTGGGAACCAGCAACAAAAGCAGCCTGCAGGGACTAATCAGGTCAATGGTGTAGAAGGTCAAGAGGAGCTGTGCTTCATCAATGCTAATGGCACATGGTACAGGAAAGAGCCCAACTTCCAGTACCAAAACAACTATCAGCAAAGACCTGACTACAACAATCAGCAAGGAGGTTACCAAGCCAACCAACCTACTCAGCCCCAAGGAAGCTCTTCTCAAGCTCAGGCTCCAAGTTCAAATATGGAGTCCATGTTCAAGCAACTCTTAGAAGCTCAAGAAAGAAATGCTAAGAACATTGGTGATGAGTTCAAGAACATCCATGCTAAGATTGATCAAACCTATTCTGACCTGAACAACAAGTACATGCAACTTGCCTCTCATCTCAAAGCTTTGGAGAGCCACTTTGATTCTATGTCTTCATCCTCCAAGAGCACAATGGGATCTCTACCAGGGAAACCAGAGAAAAATCCCAAGGAATCTTGCAATGTCATCCTCTCTACTACTTCTTCAAAGATTGAGATGTGTACTCATGAGACAGAGAAGGATGAGATTGAAATGTTTGGAACTGAGTTTGGGGATGTTGAGAGATTTGTTGTGGCCACAGCTGAAGCACATATTCTGAGGGATGCTGCCAAGAAGTCTGAGGTAAAGAGTCTGCAGCAAGCTGAGCCTGTAGCTGAGACACCAACTGTGAAGAGAGCAGACAACAAGCTGAAAGAAGTGAAGCAGGAAGACACTGAGTTTGAGCTATCACCATATGATAAGCTCCCCTTTCCCCAAAGAGTTCTCACCAAAGCTCAAAAGAAAGTGATCTCAAAGTTCAGGAAAGATCTTAGTGATGTTGGAGTCAAGCTTCCAGAGATATCAGGTATGCGTGAAGCTCATGTCCAGATGATGCTCATCAAGGACATTGTAAACCACCAGGCTGAAGTGGCTGAGCTTTTGGACATCTCCATTCTGAAGATTGATCCACCAACCCCTCCAAAGTCCCTCCCTAAGCTTGAATCTCAAGGGAAGTTCACCTTGTCTTGCTCCATTGGTCAACTAACTATGGATGATGCTCTTGTTGATAGTGGTGCTAGTGTGAATGTCATTTCCTTGGATATGGTGAAGAGTCTTGGGATTGAAAGCATGGAACCAGATACTCCTCCTCTCACCTTTGGGGATTCTTCTTCTACAATCCCACTTGGCATAATCGAGGACTTCCCCTTGAAGATTGGATCCTGCACCATACCTATTGACCTCACTGTTTTAAAGATGGCATCTGAAGAAAGAGTCCCTTTGATCCTTGGCACTCCTTTCCTCACAACAGTTGGAGCTTGCATTGACTTTCCCAACAAGAAGGTCACCCTCATGCATGTCAACAAAGCTGTCTCCTATCCTCTCCAACCTCCAATGGAATCAGACTATTGTGGGACAATCACGTGTGATGCACAAGCTTTTGAGAAGCCCCAAGATGAAGAGTTTGTTGGTAAGAAAGAAGGTCTTGATGGGGAGTCTTCAAAAGAGTTGTGTGATGAGCACTTGGAAAGTGCTAAAACAAAGGGGATGAGTGGAGCCTCAAAGGCCACTCATGGCAAGAAGAAGATGGTGAAAGAGCCTCATCCTCCACCTCTTGATTTGCTCCCACACACCCTCAATATCCATCCAAAGCAGCTCAGAGATGGTGTCCTTGAGTACAAGATCAAGCATAAGGGCAGGTCTACACCATTCTCAAAAGTGCTAGAGCCATCATCACTCCTTAGCTCCAAGAAGACCCAATCAAGCTTCAAGAGCTTCTCTCTCAGGTCCTCACCATCACACTTGAAGGTGGAAAGGATCCTCCTTCTCACTAGTTCAAAAGACAAGGTAGTCAAGCTAAGTGACTCAAAACAAGCTCACTTGGGAGGAAGTCCCATGGTTATCATTGTACATAGCTTTGCAATTTCAATTTTCCTTTAAGTTTTTTTTAAATAAAATGGTCAAGTTTTTCAGCTTGAGCCAAGTACTAGAGGAGAGAAGAGGTGGTGAACCACCTAAGCCCTATGATTGCCATGTAGCAGCCTCCTCTAGTTGCTGTGAACAAAGCCAGCTCCTAGCCAGACACCAAGCACCACACCCAAACCTCCTTCTTAGGTATCACTCCAACCCTTCTTGTATATACATTTGCTTTTGTCTTGTCGGGTATCTCCTTCTCTTACTCACACAGAGACTGTGTGATTTACGTGTGGGAGGTACCAAGTATTTGATCATGTTTGCTTTGTGATTTTGAGTCTCATGCATTGCATTGTACATTCATATTTGCATAGAAAATCCAAAAAATTTAAATTTTGAATCATGTAGATTGCATCACTTGCATCCTTAAGTTTGTGTCTAGAGCATATAGGTTGCATTCATTTGCATATGGAGCATTGCCTTGTAAAGAAAACTTGTTTGCACTGAATTTGGCACCCTAGTTAAACATATCAGGTAGCTTAAGCATATCTTGAAAAGCTTGCATGCTTTGAGCCTTGAAAACTCTTCTTGAAACTTCCTTGCTTTCTTGATATGGGCATTGTTCTTAAGACCAGCTCCATCCTGAACTTAGACTTGAATGAACTTAATTTCTCTGGCATATGGGCATTTGCATACTTGATCATGGATCTCATACACATTTGGGTTATCTTTCCTCATTATACCACTCTTTGTTAACCCAAATGGCACATCCATACCCTTGAACCCTAGCCATTCTTTGAAGCCTACATTGATTTGCATGAGTGAGACCTTTTCTGATAGCTTGTCATGTGCAAAATCTTGAGAGTATTGGGAGCGACATGGATTTGTTCTCTTCTCTTGCTAGCATAGGGTCCTCATTTGAGCTAGCTTCTAGGATGGTGAGTGGAGTTTTTATTCCTTAAAGGATTATGTCTTGGGTTTGGGAGGTGACAATGTTGAGATTGATGAGCAAAAGAATGTATTGAGAAAGAAAAGCCCTAGGGACCTAGATTATAAAGTTAAGAAGCTCTTGGTTGATGTTTGAGACCTTCCCCCTAAATTAAAAAAAAAAGGAAAAGAAAGATTCTATAAGATAGTTGGGAAGGAAAAACTTAAAGAGTTAGAGCTTAGAAAAGTGAATAGAAGTCCTTAGTGGTTGAATTTCAAAGGAAAGAAAGTTGTTCATGGGGTGAGTGATGTGAGAATGTTTTTCATTTTTGGGTTATAGGATGAATAAAAGGGATGTAGATCTTGTAATCACTTAGAATTGGGTAGAATGATGAGGATGGATCCATGTATGCATGAATTGCTTCTAGTCTTAGATAAATTTTGCATAATGATCCAGCTCCTTAATTCTTGAGTGATTGCCACCTTAAAAAGATGCATTGAACCCTCCTTTTCATCCATATTAGACCATTTGATCACCTAGCCAAATGATTGAGATCATGTGCCTGTTTGTGAGAACTCACCTTGAGTGTGTGTGTAAATCAATGTGAGGGCTGGTTGAGAGAACTTGTTGGTTGATAAGCATTGCATCTTTTGTAGAGGCATAAGAGTAATTGATAGGCCTTGTAAAGCTAGAGCATAATAAGAGAGTTTTGCTCATGCTATTTCCTATGTTTCTTTAGGATGTCAAGTTGGGTACTATGAGTGTTTCTTTTGGCTTTGCTTCCATCTCTATGTCTCTCCTCCTTGTGTTTTGAAAAGATTACTTGAGGACAAGTAAAGGTCTAGTGTAGGGAGTTGATATCTTGCATATTTACATGTTTTAGCATCCATATCTCATGCATTTTGATCATATAAGTTAGGCATTAGGCATCTTTAGGTCCATTTTGCATTCATTTGTCTTTATCAGGTATTGTAGTATGCTTTGGTATGATTTGAGGTGTTTGGAAGCCTTATGGCCCAAAAAGAGGTGAAGAATCAAGTTTGGCCATGAAAAGAGAAGTCAATCCATGATCTGGTCAAGACAAAGATGAGCATGGACAGAGGCCTTAGAGATATCTTCTGTTGCTAATATTTTGTGGAGACACAGAAAATTGAGTTAGCTTTCCAATGGAAGTGGTTTCAAGTCATTTGGAGCTGTATTGGAGGAGTTATGATCAGTTTACTAGAAGCACATCAAGCTGGCCGGGAAGACTGGTCCGGGTACTCTCACCCGGTCGGCTGAGACACTGCTGGACGACCAGGCTGGGGAGGCAGGACAGGGTAGGCTGGTCCGGGATGAGCTATCCGGTCGGGAAGCTTTAGATGGACAAGGCAGGACCGGGTAGGCTTGTCCGAGATGAGCTACTCGGTCGGGACGGCTGGACAGCCAGAACAAGGCTGGTCCGGGTTGGTTGGACCGGGTTGGGTCATTTCCTCAACCCCTAACCAAATTTCCAGCTGGTTTCCCATTGGATGAAGCCAAATTGACCCCAAGGACTTTTTAGTAATTTTTAATGAGGTTCCTAGGTTTTCTAAACCTATGTATAAATACTTATGTAATCTCTTTGAGGAGAAAAACTTTTTTTCTCTCAAAAACACATTTAGATATTGAAGAAAGTTTGGATCTTTGATCCTTTTCATCTCATTTCTTTTGCGTTTATTAGATTATCTTCTTCTCTAATCATGTTTAGCCTTGAATCATCATTGATTTTGAGGTTTTCCATGGCTATTAGTGAGTAGATCTATCTAGGGTTCATGGGCTTGGGAGACTAAGGGTGATTAGGTGTAGATCTAAGATGTTCTAGGGTAGATCCTTCTTGATCCTTGCTTGTAGAGTGTTCTTCTTGTTATTTTGTAGTTGGCCTCTTCAAAATAGAGCTATAGGCATTTCATGCCCGGAAGGTGTTCTATGAAATGCCTGAACCAACTCTTCAATGCTTTTAACATTCTTTACCTAAGGTATTAGTTGTTAAAGGTGTTGAGATAGCTAATATACTTGTTCTTAATGATTGCTTTCATATTATTCAACCTAAGGGATTAGATGCTTGAGATATGTTAGTGAATGAGCATTCATCTAGGGATATAGCTTGCTTAGGATTGTGTCTAGGCTTAAGGTGTTAGATTGATTGAAAGCTTTGCCATCTTAGATTGAAACTTGATCACCCAAAGTCAATTCCCTTGTCCCAAAAATCCCCTTGCCTCATTTAGAAAGAAAGTTCACTCTTTTCTTGCATTTTTAATATTGTCTTAGTTCATAATCATCTCATCTCTCTTAATGATTGCACTTAGATTAAGCATTGATTTGCATTCCCTTTGCATTAAAATCACTTAGGATTGGATTGACATCTTGTATACTACAACATTTGACTGGACCCTTGAAAAGTCCATCATCATTACTTTTTGTCATGGGATGAACAAAAGGGGTGTAGAATTTGTAATTACTTAGGAATGGAGTAGAATGATGAGGATGGATCCATGTATGCATGAATTGCTCCTAGTCTTAGATAAATTTTGAATGACCAAGCTCCTTGTTTCTTGAGTGATTGCTACCTTAAAGTGATGCATTGAACCCTCCTTTTGATCCATAATAGACCATTTTATCACCTTGCCAAATGATTGAGATCATGTGCCAATTTGTGAGACTTCACCTAGTGTGTGTGTGTGTGTGTGAATCATGTGAGGGCGGGTTGAGAGCGCATGTTGGTTGATAAGCATTGCATCTTGTGTAGAGGCATAAGAGTATTGATAGGCCTTGAGAAGCTAGAGTTTAATAAGAGAGTTTGCTCATGCTATTTGCTATGTTTCTTTAGGATGTCAAATTGAGTGCTATGAGTGTTTCTTTTGGCTAAGCTCCCATCTTTGTATCTCTCCTCCTTGTGTTTTGAAAAGTTTACTTGAGGACAAGTAAAGGACTAGTGTGGGGGAGTTGATATCCTGCATATTTACATGTTTTTAGCAATCATATCTTGTGCATTTTGTTCATGTAGAATAGGAATTAATCATCTTTAGGGTCTATATTTCATTCATAAGTCTACATCAGGTGTCTTTTGGGAGCTTTGTGATCCAAAAGGGGGCAAAGAATGGAGTTTGGCCAAGTTTGGACAAGCCAAACCATAGACCAAGAAGATACGGCCGCGGGTTGGACACCTCCGGACGAGTAACCCGTGCGGCCTGGACGAAGACTAAACGGACCATGGACGCGGGTGCTGGGACGCTGGTACTGGCGGCCTGGGCGAAGACTGGATGGACCATGGACGCGGGTGGGACGGGCCTGCTCCTACCCGGGTCGTGTCCTTACCTACTCGACCTTCATCATTTTTCAGGGGCATTTTAGTCTTTTCTCTTGGTGTTTTTAGGTTTTTCAAAGCACCTATATATACTTTTATAAGCATCAACTTTAGATATAAGTTTTATTCTCTCTTAAAACACAAAACTCTTGGTAGAAAGTTTGATCTTGAATCAAAATCTCATCTTGTTCTTGTGTTCTTAAGTGTTTTAATTCTTCCCTTACATGATTAAGCTTGAATCCTTCATGGATTTAAGAGGAATCATGAGGATTAGTGAGTAGACCATCTTTGGATTCATGGGCTAGGATGATTAAGGGTGTTTAAGTGAATATTAATAGTAGGAGTTTTCAAGGCTCCTAATCAAATGATGTAGTATAAAAGATTGTCGAACCAATCCTAAGTGATTCTAATGCAAAGGGAATGCAAGTTCATGCTTAAGCTAAGAGCAACCATAAAGAGAGATGAGATGATTATAAACTAAGGCAATACTAGAGATGCAATAAAAGATGAACTTTCTTTTCAATATGAGGCAAAGGGGATTCTTGGGACTGGGGAATTGACGTTGGGTGATCAAGCTTCAATCTACGATGGCAAACTTTCAATCAATCTAACACCTAACGCCTAGACACAATTCTAAACAAGCTCTGTCTCTAGATGAATGCTCATTCACTAACAAATCTCAAGCATCTAATCTCTTAGGTTGAATAATATGAAAGCAATCATTAAGAACAAGTCTATTAGCTATCTTAACACCTTTAATAACAAATCTCTTTGGTAAAGAATGTTTAAAGCTTAGGAGAGTTGATTTAGGTATTTCATCAAACATCTTTCAGGCATGAAATGCCTATAGCTCTATTTTGAAGAGGCCAACTCCAAATAACAATAAGAACACTCTACAAGCAAGGATCAAGAATGATCTACACTAGAACATCTTAGATCTACACCTAATCACCCTTAGTCTCCCAAGCCCATGAACCCTAGATAGATCTACTCACTAATAGACATGGATAACCTTAAAACCATGGATGATTGAAGGCTAAACATGATTAGAGATGAAGTTAATCTAATAAACACAAAAGAAATAGATGAAGAAGGATTCAAGATCCAAAATTTTTTCAAGATCTAAATGTGTTCTTGAGGGAAAAGAAGTTAGATCTCACAAAGGATATTACATAAGTATTTATATGAGGCTTGAAAGCCCTTAAAAACATAAAGAGAAATGACCAAAATGGCCCTGGAGTCATTAAATCTCGACCAGCCATGACAAAACGCTCAGGGTAGATGCTTTGGTCCAGCCCGCGCACACTGACCCGCGTAGAAACAACCGTCCATGCCGTCCGGCCGCGCGGGTATGATTTCCTGAGTGTCCCGACCCGCGCACATCCGTCCAGTCCGTTCTCTCAGCCGCACAGGTACCAGTCCTCGCGCACTCCAGGCCGCGCATCAGCCGCATCCATCTCTTGTCCAAGTCGCACGGGTATGGCGCCCCGCACGCATCCGGCCGCGCACCAGTCCATGTCCGAGCTCTCCTCGTCCCGCGCGGGTCATGCGTCCTGCACGGGTCATGCGTCCCGCGCACCTCCAGCCCGCGTCCACTAGCCTTGTCTGTTTCACCTCGGCCGCGCGGGTGCTTGAACCCGCGGCCATCCACCTGCGTCTCATCTATTCTTCGTCCCGGATAAGTGTCCCTGGTCCATCTCGCGTCCCGGATGTCCTGGTCTCGTGTCCCGGCAGTCCTGATCTCGTGTCCCAGCTGTCCTGATCTAGGCCAAACTCCATTCTTCATCTTTTTGGACCATAATGCTTCCAAACACCCCAAATAACTCCATACCACACTCCAACACCTGATATAGACTTATGAATGCAATATTGACCTAAAAATGCCTAATGCCTAACTTATTATATCAAAATGCACAAGATATGGTTGCTAATAACATGTAAATATGCATGATATCAACTTCCCCACACTAGTCCTTTACTTGTCCTCAAGTAATCTTTTCAAAACACAAGGAGGAGAGACATAGAGATGGAAGCAAAGTCAAAAGAAACACCCATAGCACTCAACTTGACATTCTAAAGAAACATAGCAAATAGCATGAGCAAAACTCTCTTATTATACTCTAGGTTCTCAAGGCCTATCAATACTCTTATGCCTCTACACAAGATGCAATGCCTATCAACCAACATGATCTCTTAACCAACCCTCACATTGATTAACACATACACACACAAGGCGAATTCTCACAAATGGGCACAAGATCTCAATCATTTGACTAGGTGATCAAATGGTCTAATATGGATGAAAAGGAGGGTTTCAATGCATCATTTCAAGGTGGCAATCACTCAAAAATCAAGGAGCTTGATCATTATGCAAAATTTATCTAAGACAAGGAGCAATTCATGCATACATGGATCCATCCTCATCATTCTACCCATTCCTAAGTGATTACAAGTTCTACACCCTTTTTATCAATCCCATAACCCAAAATGAAAAATACTCACATCACTCACCCAATGTACAACTTTCTTTATCAAGATTCAACCACTAAGGACCTTTTATTCACAATTCACACTTCTAAGCTCTAACTCTTTTTGTTTTCCCTTCCCCACTATTTTATTGAATCTTTTTTTTATGAAGGGGGAAGGTCTGAAACATCAATCAAGAGCTTCTTATCTTTCTATTCTAGGTCACTAGGGCTTTTTTTTTCAATACAATTTTTTTGTTCATCAATCTCACCTTTATCACTTCCCAAACCCAAAATATAAACCTTTAAGGAACAAAGACCCCACTCACCATCCTAGAAGCTAGCTCAAATGAGGACCCTATTCTAGCAAGAGATGAGAACAAATCCATGTCGCTCCCAATACTCTCACGTTTTTGCACATGACAAACTATCAAAAGAGGCCTCACTCATGCAAATCAATGTAGGCTTCAAAGAATGGCTAGGGTTCAAGGGTAAGGAAGTACCATTTGGGTTAACAAAGGGTGGTACAATGGGGAAAGATAACCCAAATGTGTATGAGATCAATGATCAACTATGAAAATGCCCATATGCAAGAGAAATTAAGTTCATTCCAGTCTAAGTTCAGGTTGGAGCTGGTTTCAAGAACAATGCCAATATCAAGCAAGCAAGCAAGTTTCAAGAAGAATTTTCAAGGCTCAAAGCATGCAAGCCTTTCAAAAGATTCTTAAGCTACTTGATATGTTTAACTAGGGTGCCAAATTCAGTGCAAACAAGTGTTCTTTACAAGGCAATGCTCTATGTGAAAGTGAATGCAACCTATATGTTCTAGACTCAATCTTAAAGATAAAAGTGATGTAACTACATGATTCAAAAAATTTAAAAAAATTTAGGTTTTTCTATGCATATATGAATGTACAATGCAATGCATGAGACTCTTAATCACAAAGCAAACATGATCAAATACGTGGTACCTCCCCCACACTTAAATCACACAGTCTCTGTGTGAGTAAGAGAGAAGGCGATACCCCAACAAGACAAAAGAAAATGTATATACAAGAAGGGTTGGAGTGATACCAAAGAAGGAGGTTTGGGCGTGGTAATTGGTGTCAGGACTAGGAGCTGGCTTGGTTCATAGCAACTAGAGGAGGCTGCTACATGGCGATCATAAGGCTCAGGTGCTTCACCACCTTTCTTCTCTCCTCTAGTGCTAGGCTCAACATGAAAACCTCAACCACTTTTATTAAAAACTTAAAGAAAAATTGAAATTGCAAAGCTATGTACAACGGTAACCATGGGACTTCCTCCCAAGTGAGCTTGTTTTGAGTCACTAACTTGACTACCTTGTCTCTTGAACTAGTGAGAAGGAGGATCCTTCCCACCTTCAAGTGTGTTGGTGAGGACCTGGAATAGAAGCTCTTGAAGCCTGATTGGGTCATCTTGGAGCTGAGGAGTGATGATGGCTCTAGCACTTAAGAATGGTGTGGACTTGCCTTTATGCTTGATCTTGTACTCAATGACACCATCCTTGAGCTTCTTTGGTTGGAGAGTGAGAGTGTGTGTGATCAGATAAAGAGGTGGAAGATGAGGTTCTTTCACCATCTTCTTCTTGCCATGAGTGGCCTTTGAGGTTCCACTCATCCTCTCTCTTTTATCACTTACCAAGTGCTCAACATACAACTCCTTAGAAGACTCTCCAGCAAGGCCTTCTTTCTTGCAAACAACCACTTCATCTTGAGGTTTCTCAACAGCTTTGGTACCACAAGTTATTGTCCCACAATAGCCAACATCCAATGGTGATTTTAGAGGATAGGAGACAACTTTGTTCACATGCATGAGGGTGACCTTCTTGTTTGGAAAGTCAATGCATGCTCCAACTGTAGTGAGAAAAGGAGTGCCAAGGATCAAAGGGACTCTCATCTCAGATGCCATCTTCAAAACAGTGAGGTCAATGGGTATGGTGCAAGATCCAATCTTCAAGGAGAAGTCCTTAATGATGCCAATTGGGGTTGTAGAAGAAGAATCCCCAAAGGTGAGAGAAGAAGTATATGGTTCCATACTTTCGATCCCAAGACTCTTCACCATATCCAAGGAAATGACATTGACACTAGCACCACTATCAACAAGAGCATCATCCATAGTTATCTTACCAAGGGAGCAAGACAAGGTGAACATCCCTTGAGACTCTAGCTTAGGGAGGGACTTTGGAGGGATTGGTGGATCCATCTTCAGAATGGAGATATCCAAAAGCTCATCCACTTCAGCCTGGTGGTCTAGAATGTCCTTGACGAGCATCATCTGGACATGAGCTTCACTTATACCCGAGATATCTGGAAGCTTAACTCCAACATCACTAAGATCTTTCCTGAACTTTGAGATCACCTTCTTCTGAGCTCTGGTGAGAACTCTTTGAGGAAAAGGGAGCTTATCATAGGGTGATAGCTCAACCTCAGTGTCTTCTTTCTTCACCTCTTTCACCTTGTGGTCAGCACTCTTCTCAACTGGTGTCTCAGCCTTTGGCTCATCCCGTTTCAGAATCTTTACTTCAACCTTCTTGGCAGCTTGCTTCACATCCTTAACCTCAGCTGTGGCCACAACCAATCTCTGAACATTTCCACTCTCAGTCCCAAAAACTAGCCTTTCAATCTCATCCACCTCTTTCTCATGATCACTTAGCTCAATCTCTGAAGAAGTAGTAGGAAGGACAACATTGCAAGACTCCTTGGGATTCTTCTCTGGTTTTCCTGGTAGAGATCCCATTTGTCTCTTGGAAGATGAAAACATAGAGGCAACTTGGCTCTCCAAAGCTTTGAGATGAGAGGCAAGTTGCATGTACTTGTTTTTGAGGTCAGAATATGTCCCATCAATCTTTGCATTGATGTTCTTGAACTCATCTCCAATGTTCTTAACATTTTCTCTCTTGAGCTTCTAAGATTTGCTTGAACATGGACTCCATAGTTGAGCTCGGAGCTTGAGCTCGAGAAGAGCTTCCTTGAGGCTGAGTAGACTGGTTGGCTTGAGGATAGTTCTGCTTGGTTTGATAACCTCCTTGCTGATTGTTATAGTAAGGCTTTTGCTGATAGTTGTTTTGGTACTGAAAATTGGGCTCTTTCCTGTACCATGTGCCATTAGCATTGATGAAGCACAGCTCTTCTTGACCTTCTAAACCATCAACATGATTAGTCCCAGCAGGCTGTTTTTGTTTCTGGTTTCCAATGGAGTTAATCTGCTCCTGCTTAGCCTTCTCTGCAAGAATCCTGTCCAACTTCATTTGGAGAGATTTCAGCTCCTTCCTGTGCTGATCATCTTTATCAGTGCCTCTGTTGACCCTATCATACTCCTCACTGTATACTGATTCACTCTTGGCCATTTTCTCCACCAGCTCTTCTGCATCCTGCTCAGTTCTGCCCAAGAAGAACCCATTGTTGGCTATGTCTAATCTGCTCCTGAACTCAGGAAGAGCACCTCTGTAGAAGGTACTAAGGAAACTCTCCTTGGTGAAACCATGATGTGAGCATTGAGACCAATAGCTCTTGAACCTCTCCCATGCTTCACTAAAGCCCTCTAGGTTCTTCTGCTGAAAGGTATATATCTCATTTCTGATCTTGGCTGTCCTTGAGGTAGAGAAGAACTTCTCTAGGAATGCCCTCTTGCACTCATTCCAGGTTGTGATAGAGTCACTTGGAAGAGCCTTTTCCCATTGATGTGCCTTGTCTCCCAAAGAGAAGGGAAACAACCTCAACTTGAAAGCATCTTCAGAGACTTCATTAGTCTTGGAGAAGCTACAGTAGCTATCAAATGTGTCAAAATGATCAAGTGGATCCTCCACAGCAAGGCCATGAAACTTGTTGTTCTCAATCAAATGCAACAGCCCTGATTTGATCTCAAAGTTGTTGTTCTCCACACCTGGTGCTCTGATCTCCAACCTATGACCATGAATGTGAGGTTGATCATAGGCTCCAATATCTCTAGCTTGGCGCTGTGGCTGTTGTGGTTGGCGCTGTTGTCTTATGTTGTCAGCTCTTGGACCATTGCCCCATAGGGTATCACCATCTTGAGGCTGATTCTCCATATCAAACCCCAATCTCTGCAAGTGAGCTGTTGCTCTTCTTCTCTTCTCTTTCATGCAATCTCCCTCTCAAGTGTAGCAATTTTTTCAACAGTGGGAATCAATTTTGATGCACCTCTGCTTCAAGTTATCATACACCTGAAATGCAAAGGGAAAAGAACAAGGAGAAGCAATAACACAATAAAAGAAAAATGACTTAGTCTCAAGCAGGTGACTAAATCCCAATGTCAAAATCAACTTAGAATTTGGCAACAGCTCCAATTTGATAGTAGGAGTTTTCAAGGCTCCTAATCAAATGATGTAATATAAAAGATTGTCGAACCAATACTAAGTGATTCTAAAGCAAAGGGAATGCAAGTTCATGCTTAAGCTAAGTGCAACCATAAAGAGAGATGAGATGATTATAAACTAAGGCAATACTAGAGATGCAGTAAAAGATGAACTTTCTTTTCAATATGAGGCAAAGGGGATTCTTGTGACAAGGGAATTGACTTTGGGTGATCAAGCTTCAATCTAAGATGGCAAACTTTCAATCAATCTAACACCTTAAACCTAGACAAAATTCTAAACAAGCTCTATCTCTAGATAAATCCTCATTCACTAACATACCTCAAGCATCTGATCTCTTAGGTTGAATAATATGATATCATTAAGAACAAGTCTGTTAGCTATCTTAACACTTTTAACAACAAATCTCTTTAGTAAAGAATGTTAAAAGCTTAGGAGAGTCGATTTAGGCATTTCATCAAACATCTTTCGGGCATGAAATGCCAATAGCTCTATTTTGAAGAGGCCAACTCCAAATAGCAATAAGAACATTCTACAAGCAAGGATCACGAAGGATCTACACTAGAACATCTTAGATTTACACCTAATCACCCTAAGTCTCCCAAGTCCATGAACCCTAGATAGATCTACTCACTAATAGGCATGGATAACCTTAAAACCATGGATGATTCAAGGCTAAACATGATTAGTGATGAAAATAATCTAATAAACACAAAAGAAATAGATGAAGAAGGATTCAAGATCCAAACTTTTTTCAAGATCTAAATGTGTTCTTGAGAGAAAAGAAATTAGATCTCACAAAGAAGATTACATAAGTATTTATATGAGGCTTGAAAACCCTTAAAACATAAAGAGAAATGACCAAAATGGCCCTAGAGTCATTAAATCTCGACCATCCATGACAAAAACGCTCAGGGTAGATGCTTTGGTCCAGCCCGCGCACACTGACCCGCGCAGAATCAACCGTCCATGCCGTCCGGCCATGCGGGTATGCTGTCCCGAGCGTCCCGACCCGCGCACATCCATCCAGTCCGTCCTCTCGGCCGCGCGGGTACCAGTCCTCGCGCACTCCAGGCTGCGCATCAGCCGCGTCCATCTCTTGTCCAAGCCGCGCGGGTATGGCACCCCGCACGAATCCGGCCGAACACCAGTCCATGTCCGAGCTCTCCTCGTCCTGCGCGGGTCATGCTTCCCGCGCACGTCCAGCCCGCGTCCACCAGCCTCATCTGTTCCACCTCGGCCACACGGGTGCTTGAACCCGCGGCCATCCACCTCGTCTCATCCATTCTTCGTCCCGGGTAAGTGTCACTGGTCCATCTTGCGTCCCGGATGTCCTGGTCTCGTGTTCTGGCTGTCCTGATCTCATGTCCCGGCTGTCCTGATCTCGGCCAAACTCCATTCTTCATCTTGTTTTACCACAAAGCTTCCAAACACCCCAAATAACTCCATAGCACACTCCAACACCTGATATATACTTATGAATGCAATATGGACCTAAAGATGCCTAATGCCTAACTTATATGATCAAAATGCACAAGATATGATAGCTAAAAACATGTAAATATGCAAGATATCAAAGATCTAGGGTGTTTAGTGTTAGATCTCCTTGTTTCCTTGCTTGTTGAGGGTTTTCAATGCTATTTTGGTTTAAACCATATCATAATAGATCCATAGGCATTTCCACCCAGAAGGTGTTCGATGAAATGCCTGAACCACCTCTTCAATGCTTTTAGCTTGCTTTACCTAAGGGATTAGTTGCTAAATGAGCTAAGATTGCTATTAGACTTGTTCTCCATGCTTGCTTTAGTCATTACAGTCAAAGGGATTTGATGTATTTGGGTTATCATTGCAAAAGAGCATTCGTCTAGGGATATAGCTTGTTTAGTTTATTGTCTAGGCATAAGGAAAGTGTTGATAGCTTGCCACCTTAGATTAGATTTTATTCACCCAATGTCAAATGTCCCTAGACCCATGGTCCTTTTTACTCATATTGCTTGAAAGTTTGTTCATTTGTTGCTTTAGATTCTAGATCTTAGCTCATATCATCTTTAAAACCAGATTGCACTTAGATTAAGTATGAACATGCATTTCCTTTGTTTCAGAATCATCTAGGATTGGTTCGACAATATTTTATACTACATCATTTGGTTTAAGGACCCTTGAAAAGTCCTAGCATCATCTATATAGCTTGTGCATGATTATCTCCAGATCAATTCCAAGCATATCGACGTGGGACCAGGCAAAGCAATCGGAATTGGATCTGAGGAAGTCAATCAACCTTCTTCTGAGCCCTTCGTGTAGCTTGGAGCCTATCTTTAGGAATCGGGTCTGGTCCCCTTCAGCCAATGGCACCTCATCCATTTCTTCAACCTTGGGCTCCCCGGTATGTTGAGCTGGAGGCTGGTTCTGTAGTTGCTATAAGAGTTTGGTCTTTCCTTTCAGGGTAGTCTGATAGCAAGATTGGGAGTTCTCCTGGTCACCCCTGATCGATCTTATTCCCCACGGGGTTGAAAACTTTACCACCTGGTGGAGCATTGAAGGGACGACTCCCATATCGTGGATCCAGGGCTGTCTGAGGATCATGTTGTAGGGTGACGGGCAGTCGACTACCAGGAAATTGGTTGACATATTGATTCCTTCGGCGTATACTGGAAGGGTGATTTCTCCGACAGTCTGTTTGACTTCTCCGCTGAACCCCACGAGTGGAGTGGCTTTACGCGTCAAGGCGCTTTCTTCCAATCCCAGATCCTGGTAGGTGGCCTGGAATATTATGTTGATGGAGCTTCCGTTGTCCACCAGTATCCTTGTCACCAGGAAATTTGCTACAGTGAGCGATATGACTAGGGCATCATGATACGGGGCCAGGACCCTCTCGTGTTCCTTGGCCGTGAAACTGATCTCATCGATTCCCAGGAGCAGGCGCTTAGATTCCGTGGTTTCCAGGCCGTATTTGGCGTTCTGTGTGCTCTTCTTGGCGACTGCATGGCTTACGCCGCTTATCTCCAAGCCTCCAGATATGACGTGGATTGTTTGGTCCTGCCGAGGTTGCGAGGCTTTCCGGAGGATTCCCTTACTCAGATGGCTCTTCGCCTTGTCGGAGAGGAACTCCCGGAGGTGTCCCTTCTTGAGCAGTTCATTGACTTCGATCTTCAGCGCGACGTAACCCTCCGTCTTGTGACCATGGTCACTGTGGAAGTCGCACCAAAGGTCTGGGTTCCAGAAGGAATCGGGCGCCTTCATCTTCTGATGCCACTTGACCCGTTGGCCCATCTGCCTCAAAGCGTTAATCAGTTCCGGCCTCGATTTGGAGAGGTGGGAGATATCAGGCCATGTGGACACTGCCACTCCTTCTGCCTTCTCAGTTGGGCGGAACTGATACTTGCCCCGGGTCCTGGTCCCGGAATCCTTGGTCGGTCTCTGAGAGGGTCTCTCGTCTCGATCATGCCTGTCTTGCATGGTCACCTTCTGGCCCTGCTTCAGCAATGCCTCGGCGCGGCCAGCAACGTCTTCTTCCCATTTGACCTGAGATCAGGCTCAAGATAGCACGCCTTCCATCATCTTGCACTGGTACTTAGTCAGCTCTTTGTAGAGGTCTCCGTCTGAGAGCCAACCTTTCTTTAAGGCGGATATCGCCGTAGGGATGTTGCACCCGGGGATCGCCACCTTCTCTTGGCGAATCTCATAGAGGCAGTCTGAATTTTTCTCCAGGTTCTTGCTACTCGCGAAATGCTCTACAAACTGGTCGCTGAGGGTTGTGAAAGAGGGTATGGACCTGGTGGGTAGGCTGATGTACCACTGCGAGGCGGGTCCGACGAGGGTCGACTTGAATCCTTTGCACATCGTGGCTTCACAAGATTCCCTAGGGAGTGACACGGCGAGCATCCTCTTCTTGTACTGCGGGATGTGGTCGTCTGGGTCTCCCATACCGTCGTATATCTTGATGCTGGTAAAGGAGAACTTCCTCGGCGTCTCTATTAACGCGATTGCTCGCTGGATGTCGATAGTCGGAACACTGATCGGAGGATCGGAAGACTGATGGTCAACTCTGAAAGATCTGTGATCGCCTGTTCTCATTGATCTGGTCGACGCTTGTCTGAGTCTTGAGTGCTCGCCTCGTCCGAGTTTCTTGAGTTCTCGAGACTCCCGAGAGATCTCGGGGTTTTCTGTGGCGTCTTCCCGAGCTCGGCGTAGCTCGGTTACTTGGTTTTGCAGGCTGTCTAGCTGTCTTTGAAGCTCGGCTTCTGTCGGGGTGGATTCTGGTAAATCGTTATGCTCATCCACCGCCATCGTCACTTAGCTTAGATTACTCCCCTCCTTCTAGCGCCAAACTGTTAGGGGATTTTTGTGTCGGTTTTTTGTGAGTACCACAGAACGATGGATGAGGCTAGAGAATTAGAGAGTTTGTTTGAGAGTTTGAGAGAAATAGACTTGAAGAGACATTTTATTGATTGATTGAGCAGGGACTACAACGGATTGGTGTATAAACCCTAGTTCCAGCCGCCTAACCCTAGTCTTTAAGTCTAAAAGTGTCGTCCTTTGCTTTAGGGTTTAGGTTCCCTTTATATAGCCTTCGTGGACTGCAGGGAGTCGGTTTGGAGCCCATGGAAATCTCCCATATTCGGAAATATGGAAGGTTCTCCCCATTGGAAGTTTTCCATTTTTCCCAGGGGAAGGGACCGATGCAGGGGTCGGACCCGGGTACCATCTCTTAGCAGGAACCTGGGGGCCGGTGTTCTGTCCGGGGTCTGGAGAAATCTAATACCTAAGTATTTTTTTCCCAACAACTGCTGTAGCCGTTAGTGAGTAGTGGGATTGGCAATTTTGTAAGAGCCGGGTCGCGCTTTCCTAAAAAAATTAGAAAATATTGGGATTTTTTAGATTGTGGGAGTATATGAGGAGTATACGGACCCACTCCCCCCCCCCCGTTTTAGGAAAGGGGGGATAGCTGAACTCTTCAGTTGACGAGCTGCCTACGTACCCTTTTCGGGGATCAAGCCATCTTGTAGTTCTGTTTACCATGTTGCGACTAGTGATAGTTTTTTTGAGGTGCATCACGTCCAGGTTCTCTGGATTTTAACATCTTTCATGTTTGTGATCTGATACAAGCCTGGTCGGACCACCTTTATGACATTTTTATGGTCTTTCTAGTTTGCTCTCAGTTTTCCTGCGTTTCGTTCGGAAGTGTTTTGGAAGATTTTGCGTAAAACCAGATCGCCCTCTTTGAACCTGCGATGGCGCACGTTTGGGTTGTAATATTTGGCGGCCGCGTGCTGGTAGTTCTGGATTCAAATGGGCGTCTGATCTCGGCGCTCTTAACAGGAGAAAAGTAGAACAAAAAGCAGAAAAACGTTCTAAGTCTTATTTCGCTAGTCTAGCCACCTAAGTTCTACGTTCTCTAAGCTAACAGGAGTTCTCTAGGTCTAAAAAAGTCTCGGATACCCCACATCCTCTGCCCTGGTTCTGCTTATATAGGTGCTTATGTCGGCGGCCTTTCTATTCCTTCGCCTTCAGGCCCAAGTTTATCTCCTTGCAGAAATATTCTATTTTTCGTCGATCTTCGTAATTATCCTCGAAACTTAACATTTATCTCTTCGCGACAGCTAAAATAGACTGTATTCTTGGGCTAAATCTCACTTAAAAATCGTAAGTGGGCCTCCTACCGCGTTTTAGACCTCTTTGGGCCGTTCTTCGGCTCGGAACGTTTTTACGATTTCTCCAAGAGATCTCCTTTGATACGACGCCGGTTTTGTAAAAGGACTTTTAAATCAACCGCATAGTCAAAGCAACTGGTGTCTTCAGTTTAACCGTTGCCGTTTTATACGATTGATTCGAACTTTTACACAAAGACAAGTCTTCGCGGTTTTTATCGTAAAGTTTCAACGACAACTTCAATCGAGACGGAACAGGGAACATTGGGTTCACGATTCGAAGGATGGAGTGGCGAGAACTTAGGCGAGAATGCATGGGATTTGGTCGATGGACTGGCCGGGAAAGACGGCACTCGCTCTAACTTTTTGGGGACATTCTTCGGACTCCCTTTTTCTGAATTTATCTCGAGAAAAAATTTCTAAAGAGTGGTGATCATAACTGTTGATTCCTAGATTACCGTTTTCGACTCTAACACTTCTTTTACTACTTTTGATATCTTGTCTTGTAAAGGCTGAGTTACTTGAGTTACTGAAACCTCTGAGCTCTTTACTGATACAGAGTCCTCATCATTCTCCAGATGTTGTTTCACCGAAACTGAACCTGAGATCAGTTGCTGAGACATTGTAAGAAGAGCGTCAACAGAATCTTTGATTGATCCTGAGTCTTCCACAGCGAGAACAGAGTTGAATTGATCTCCGCAAAGGTATGATCTAACCGAGCTCCATCGTTTCTTCTCTCCTACGTTCCTTCTTCCCTGAAACATTACAACATCCTATCAATATACAAAAAAAAACAAGTGATGAGTTTTCAAGAAAATGGTGATGGTACATTGTTGTAGTCATGAGCCCCAAATGATTTGTTACCGAAGAAAATGCTTCTCACTAGTCCTCTTGTAACACCCATCACTATTTATGTTTTCAAAATAATTTTGGATACATGAACTTGGGATGTGAGATTAATTAATATAAAACCTAGGTGAGGCAGAAAAAGAAAAGTTACATTTATTTTAGAATCAAAGCCACATGATTTATATACAAGTGTACATGTTAAAAGGATATTCAAAGGACAAATGTAAGAGAAAGAAAAAAAAGTTGGAAGTATAGCGTGTAATGAAATAGTTATGATTGTGATCCAGCAGAAATCCATCTGTGATTGTAATTAAATATTTTTATTTGAAGTCGTGAGTTTTGTGGTCTCTACTTTTGATTACTTTAGGAAGTTTGCTTTGGAGTGGCACGTGAAGAGCACTGGATTGGTTCTTTTCTTATTGCAAACGGCAATTTCACCCAATTACTTCTTTTTTTTGTATTCCATTCACTGTCACATAAATCTTATGAAATATCCTACTAGTATCTGCCTTTTTTTCATTGGGAATGACTCATCTTGCTTCTTCTCTAATGAAAACACGTTGCATGGCTTCGCGTGTGTTAATTATAATAATTTTTTAATGCAAGATAATTATGCTATTACAACTATAAAAAATATTACAGATAATTTTACAACCGAGAACTCTACTTGCCATACGAAAATTTACGCCTGACTACATCACCTGAGCCGTCTTATGGAATTCATGCTTGACGATACCTCTTGCGCCATGCTACAGATTTCTTGTAAGTCTTTTCTCCCTTAATTCGCATAATTCCGTATTATCCCCTTATTATTAATGGAGAAGCAAAATAGGAGTGTAACCTTTAAAAAATAGAATATTTACATCTATACCATTTTGCATATGTGTCATTAGGAAACTCCTTCTCAGCCTCTTTTAGCTTTAACCCTTTCGTGACTAGACTATTTACCAAACATGCCATCGGACTAACGTATTGCATAACTTAACTACTAACATATGTATGAATACATAGATTTCTTATTTACTGTGGGGTCCACACTTTATTATAAGCATGTTTTCCATTACAAGCAAATTATATGTATGAATGTATGAGTACATAAATTTCTTAACATTTCGTATTTGTCATCTTCGTCAGCAAATAATTAAATCATCACTTTGAACTACCATAGTCATAAGCCTGCAATTCGGATCTATCGTTGTCTTCGTCCTACATAAAACAATGATGATTATATGTTAAATCAGCTTCTTTGAATTTAAAAGATGAAACAGCATACCATCTTATAATAATGAAAAACCAGAGTTACTCTTAGTTAAATCATATATTATAATGATATGCTGTTAATCAGCCTACGTTGAGCTATAAAATCAAACATCATACCAAATTCAAAATTCGATCAGAATACTTAGAACAATTCTGGGTTAATTTTTTAAAGTGTGAAGTCAAGATCTATTTAATTATGTTTGTCATTCTATGTTCTGGAAACTTTTTAAACAAATTTGATCGTGAGGAAAAGAAAAAAAATTGAACGTGACTTCTTGAGGTATTTGCTAAGAATTTTATATATGGCAAATTATTTATGAATATGGACCGCACTATTCCCCTTTGCTGTTAAACATTGATACAATCTATAAAATTCATATGATGTTGTTTTTAGTATTAACACAAACTATGAATGAATCAAAGTAGCTCTTGAGATCACAGTCACGACGACATTAACTGTTAAAAAAGCTAGACATCTTTTTAAATTAATATGCTTTCTATTTCTCTTTATTTTTGCTGACATTAGACTCATGTTCTGAAGAAATTATGCTACATTCAGTGTTCAATCACCTTCTCAAACAACACCATTAGTTAAGCGAAATTTTCGCTCATGAATAATTGAATGGGAATACTTATTGTAATGTTTTCTAAAATAGGGATTTTCCGCTAGGAAGATATTAATGTATATATTCTCTGCTTCGGAATCGTAATTAGGAGATCAAAAATGTTTCCATATATTTCAAACATATATTTACAATATATATGGCATTGATTCTTAAGATTAATTCGCTTATAAATATGTTTGTAATATTAATGGAAATTTATACGTTTAATATTTTAGCTCCGTATGGAAATTAAACCAAATTTCCGCAACTAAATTTTTTTATTCATTTAGTGTCGTATATACCCAATTTTATGGCCGAAATCTTTGCAATAATTTCGCAACCAAGGGTTCTTCTTCATAAACATCAACATATATCATCTTTTAAATTTAACGCATTTACAAACTTTTACCGTGTTTCTACGGATCTTCTTTTGCTTATGTTTTAAGTGGCTGCTTAAGATTTTGCAGGAGATTTCAAGCCATTATGTGGAAGATAATGTGAAGATTGTCAGAATGTGGAAACAATACTCTGGTCCAGTTGGAGAGACGATCGAAATGGTCATGGTTGATTCCAAAGTAAGCCTCTGTCTTTTGGTAATGTTCTAAAGTTGATTTCAATGTTTTGAGAGATTAAAGATTCGAGAACCATGTAAAACAAAATTGAAGAATGGTCGGAGTAGGAGATATTGAAGTATATGTTAACAGAGATTACAGGCTCGAGAACCATCTTGAACCGGTATGGGGATTAGAAAATTCAGTTCTCTATAGTAGATATGGAGTTAGTTAAACTTTTGATTCTAAATAAATAAAGAGGTATTTTAAAACTTATAAATGTGCTAAAAAGTTGACAGTTTACAATAATTACAGGTACATTCACATAAAGCGTGTTGCTTATGGCGCTATGGCTCAAGAGATTCAAGATTTTTTTATTCGTTTATTTTCATATATGTTTTTTTTTTTTGATCAAATTTTCATATATGTTTATTTTTCGTTTATACATGTGTTGTTCTGTATTTAAAATGCCAGTCCTCTAAAATTGATTATTTACAATATGTTCCATTTTATTGTAAAGAATAGTTGCAATGGGCCTTCTAATATTTGTAGACAACAAATCAAAAGTCGATGTATGGCTTTTAATTCATAACATGCATTATAAAAAGTTGGCCTGCCATATTGAAAATAAAACTACCAAAACCCTTTACTGTTATATAGAACTAGGTGTTTTCCTAGGACTAATAAAAACTTAAATTTAAATAATATTTAAAATATTTAAAAAAAAAATAATGTAGATTTTTTCAATATTTCAATATAAATTTTGACTTAATTAACATAAAAATTAAGAAATAAAATTTTGTTTCTTTTAAATTTGTATTAAATAATTTATATATTATATTTAAAATTATAATATTAGATAGATTTTTATTTATTTATTTTATTGAAATATATTAAATCGCTTTGTATAAATTTTTAAGAACTTGATTATATAATTATCAAAAATTAAAACTAAACAGTATTTCTGTAATTATTAAGATTAAAATTTATTATTTTTACAAAATTTCATAAAATATTGAAGATCTTTTTACTGGTAAGTAATTTGTATTATATTTTAAAATTTGTAAAATATTGCTATATTTCTGTTATTGTATTATTAAATACTATACTTGAATATACTTACTTTAGTGATGATGTATGAGTTATTATCATATTCTTAAAAATTTACCAAAAATATAAATTAACATTAAATGTAATTATCTATGTCACAAGTACTATAAGCCATGTGCATGTCATCTTCTTCTTAGTGAAAGTGTTTGTAGAGAAACCACATAAGCAATATTTGAAAAACCACTTCTCAAATAATGTTTAGGTGATTATTAAATGGGTAGAATGTTTCTGGTTCATATTATTCCATGTAATTTAGTTATAATATTAACGTTTTATATTGGAAATTTAGAATTCACTCCGCGCAAGGCGCGGGTCTCTATCTAGTTCGGGAATTAAAACCAAAACTTCCTGTATAAAAGCATTAATAAACACATGGTCAAACCATTAGACCAAAGGAATTTCCACAATTAATTATAATAACTTCGTACCAACCTTCATTCCTTAATTTTGTACTCTTTAGAGGAGATCAAAATACCTATTTAATGTATTTGGTGTTTGTTATACTAATAAATCTTAATTTTATTTAATTAATAAATAAAAATTTAGTTTAAAAGAGTTAAACCAAAAATGAAATTACAACTAGCCGATAGTATCTTCCAGATTATTTGTTGAGCATTTCTGCCAACAACTGTTTTTTTGGTCAATTGCCAACAACTATTTATCTTGTCTTTCTCCTCATTTCTTAATTTTCTCAATAAATTAATGATTAGATATTTGTCAACAATCTTTGGTTGTGATTATCCTTAGTCCTTTCATGCCCACTGGGCTTTAAGCAATAGAAAAAAATGTTGACAAAAAAAGAAAATTGCACAAAAAGATTTTTTTTGTTATAAAAAAAAAACAATAAGCTACAAAATATATTACAATTCGATAAGATATGCAAATATGATCCGATTATAAATATAAATTAATAATTAATATATTTATTGTTTATTTTTATTAAAATTGAAGTCTATTTTTGTTTTTTTAATATATTGATGTTATTTTGTCATTTAAACCTAAAGATTCATTTACATTTACGGTACATATTTTCTATACACCGAATAATAAAATAAAATAACATAAAATTTGTATATGTAAAATTTAATTAATACATATACCCTAAAATCAAGATTTTTCTTAATTTTACATAAATATATTTCAAAAATATATAAATCTAAAAATGAAATTTTCTGTAAATTGATAACTCTATAAAATAATAAGTGATGATCAAAGTCCAACATTGTTAATTTATAGAGTTTGTACTATATTTACTCTTATATATTTTTCTTTGTTATGACTGTATTTACTCTCTGCGCTCACTAAAACATACTCTCTCTTTTTTTGGTAAAATGTTAAATTATTATACCAAGTTTTAAGTTTTTTACAGAAACACGAAGACACAACTAACATAATGCAGGTATTGATATCTAAACAAAGCACCCTAACAACATAAATGACTTAAATTAAATTTGAACCAGTTTAGTACGGGTCCGGGATCAACAAAGCGATGAGGGACCAAAACAAAGACATGAGCGGTATGAGCGAACCAGTTGTCACAAACTACCTGAGAGAAAGGCGCCCTCAAACCTTGAAACACATGGTTCCAACAGCTTCTGAGAGACCCCCACATCAACACCTGCCAGAAAATCATAACTCGAGAACACAAGTTCGTCCAACATCGCCCCACCGGCAGCACGAGGCGTAGTTTGCAACCGGCAATGCCGTCATTTGGAGAGGAAAGTGGGTGATTGCTGCCTCCAGAAAGCCAAACCAGGACCATATACATCCCTTTAACCCGGGGCCCATATAGAGCAAAGGGACATGAAGGGTACATCCTCTACAAGAGAGAAGACCATCGAATTAACAAGGCTACCGAATGCTAAACTGATACCAGAGCACACACATCGGACCAGCACTTCTTCCAAGGAAGGCAACCTACCGCAAGATTAGAGGAGAAGGGCTCGGCGGCGAGGAGTGCCACTATCAAACCTCAAACGCCTTTGAGAAGAAGCGCAAGACCCACACATCAATATAGACACAGAGGCAAAAAGCGCGACTCCATGGGTGACCAACAAAAGGGCCAGACGACGACCAACCCTCGGTATCACTCCACGCCCAGCTCCCAAGACCACCAGAAGACTCAAAGGCGAGTAAGGGAACCCTAGATCTGAAAATCTAAAAGTTCAAACCTGCAGATTGAAGCCACCTCCGCAAGCCATACACTACGGTACAACAGAGGAGACCCACCATAGATTATCCGACTTCTCACGCGACGCCAAAATCCCGAAGAAGCTCAACCAGAGACAAAACTTTCGGACATAGATCCCATAGCAAACGGAAAACATACACAGGGGGCGCAGCAGTCCTCAAGCCTCGCCGAAACCACCATGTACTCGCCGAAACAACTAAAACATACTTTCATCGTAAAAGCTTGCCACCACCTGATTTCTCTTGTTTTCTGTTATATTTTTTTTTTATATCTAACCTTTTCCTTGTTCTTTTCTTCTTCTTCGTTGGATTTAAGAAGAAGCAAACTTCGAAAAGATGCATGTATCTCTGTCTTCATATCAGATTTTGATTTTCTTCATGTGCAAGTAAATATTTGTTTGTTTATTTAGATATTTTAGAGAAAAGTGTTCATGCGTTCGATCTCTCGAGTTATTGAGACTGATTAATTCTGAAAAATTTCATCAAAACTATACGAAAAATCAAATTACATAGAACATGGCGGCGATGACGACGATTAGGGCGACTTCGATCGCGAAAAGGTCAATTCTGCTTCAGGCGGTTTCAAATCTCTCCCTTTGCAATGATCTTATGGTCAATCTTAGTTGTGTCTATCTTCAAAGGGAGAATATCCCTGCTGCGATTTGGATTACTACGGAAATTTTTCAAATCTTTTTGGAAATCTTCAAAAATCTTTGGAGTTTATCTCCTTTTCCATAAACGTCGTCATGAAAGGATATATATACCGAGGGTTTGAGACATCGCCGTCGAGGATTTATACTCGATTTTATTGCTCTATCAGTACTCGGCGAACAAAAACCCTATTTTTACTTCTGATGGACGGGAATTTGGCTGAAGTTCTGCAATGAATGTTTCTCGGTGAGGATAAATCAATCATCACTCCTGCTGATGATGATTTCTGTGCGATGGAGAGAGGAGGGAGAAGCATCTTAGGGCGCTTGCTGAACCCGTATTGCCAGAACATGGGTCGGAAGCTTATAACAATGCCCAAGATTTGGAAAGTCCATGAACGCGCTAGGGGAATTGCTCTAACCAAGGAGAGGTTTCAGTTCATCTTTGATCTAGAAACTGACATTCAGATGGTGCTCAATCATGGTTTTTGGACTTTCGATGATTGGGGCATGGCGATGGAACGCTGGGTTGAAACTCCACCGCCAAACTTTCTTCAGACCGCTGCGATTTGGGCGAGGCTGTATAACCTTCTTGTGAACTACCTCACGCTGAAGACTATTGATGCTGTAGCTGACGGAATTGGTCATGTAAAAGTGATCGAATTTGATCCGAACAAACCCTTACTACATGAATATGTAAGAGTTCAAGTAGTTCTGGATCTCAATCAACCAATCAGAGATAAAAAAATCGGTGGCTCTTCCGGGAGGCCGGGTGGAGTATGTGGATGTTGAGTACGAACGGATCCGGAAGAAATGTTTCCACTGTCTTCGTTTATCACATGAGAAACAGAAGTACCCTTTGTTGCAAGGTTCTCGGAACAGAGGGAAAGGTGTGGTTATTCAACATAATGCAGCGGAGTTTCAGACAACAGGGATTCGACAACATCATGATAATCTGGTAGATAAACTGATGCCTCTTCTGGCACCAACAATACCTCCTGGTTTTGAACCTTCTGCCTCAGTGGTCGTACCAGAGGTTTTCGAGCAGATGAGGATTTATATGAATTGCTCGGATCCGGATGAGAGAAAGATTAGGGAAGCAAAGATGAGGAAGACACTACAGGAGCTATCAAGTGATCCAATTTCTCAGCGGTCGTGTCTAAGACTGGAGGATGCTCCAGTTCTATCGAAGGAGATAAACATGGATAGAGGAAGAGTATTTGATTTCAGCAGAGTTGACGCTGGTACTGTTCCCGAGTTTTAGAATCTTCTTCTCATGGTCTAAACAGGAAGATAAATGTCGTTGAAAAGGGTGGTAGAAGTGGTGGATCTGAGAAAGATGCTGCAAAATTTTCCGGGGATAACAGAATTGCAGAAAAATTATTACCGAGTGCTGATCATCAGCGGTTTCTGCAATTCAAGGAGATGGTTTTACCGCTGATAAAGAAGAGGTTCCAAAGCTGCAGATTGAGGAAAGTGGTGATTTTGACATAGGAAGTGGTTACTCTAATCCAGTGGCGAGAAGTACCAGAAGCAGAAGCTCACAGAACAGCAAATCCTCATGGGATAGAGAGAAATTGCAGTCTCTGTTTCCTGCTGACGACGTTTTGCGGATTTTGCAACTACCAATTGGGAATGTAGCTGATCGTGATATTTGGGCGTATTCTTCACATGGTTCTTATACAGTGAAAAGTGGGTATAAGATAGCCACAAAGATTAAGGAATCCAGGCTGCTCTTTCGACTGCAACGAATCAAGGCATATTGGAGCTTAAGAGAGCCATTTGGAATGTCCCTACACTTCCAAAGATTCGAAGTTTTCTATGGAGGGCTGCTTCTGGTGCTTTAGCGGTGGCTGAAAGGTTAAACACAAGAGGGATGAACTTAGATGTGCAATGCAAAATGTGCCGGTCTTTAACATAATCGATTGAGCATGTGCTTTTTCTACATTTGTATATATTCCTTTACTTGCCGAGCAATTTTTATATAGATGAAATAAGCGATTTTAAAAAAAAAATTCGCTTTAAAACTTCTACACCTTCTGTAAACTGAAAATTATGGGAATAAATCTCAATATCGAATATTATTTGTAATTAATGTCTAAACTATTGCCTATATTTGAGCTCACTTCCTATTTTAACGTCAAGAAATCTACAATATTATCTTTTAACTTTTTAAATTTCAGACATGCCTTGGAAAGTTGGTTGCAAGATATCATATGCTTTAGGGTATCATATCCCTTTTTATATGTTACAAATTTTATAGAAGTTTAATAATAATTTTATTTTTTTCTAAAAATTAATAACTAATTTTTCAATTTTTTGTATAGCTTTCTAAATCATAATTCTCCATTTCTTCATATTTTTAGAAATAAACATTGTTTTCTATAAATATTTTACAAATATTTGATTAAATATAAATGTTGAATTTGATTATATGATATCAAATATCAGTCATACTATCAATACTATTAAAACATAAGCAATATTTATCTACTTGCAAGCCATGTTCGAGAACTTTCTAGGCGCTATCCGTGCGGTACACCCGGACCTAACGAGTTGACAAAAACTCGGAGATCAATCGACGATTAATTGGGGATTAATTTTTCATAATTTTATGTATATATTTGTATATAAACAAGTATTTTCATTAAAGTTTCAAAGAAACGCTCTAGATCAAATGGTAAAGGTGTTGTTATATAGCGTTGGCACCCGGGTTCGAGGCCCGACTTTGTCATTTTGGCTTTTTTAGACCTTTTCCTTTAATGAAGGATAAAATGGCATTCGCTGAGTCATCCCTTTCACTTTTCCCTACAAACGTAACCTGCAAAACCGGCTGCCTGCATTTTTGTGTTCAGTTTTCTCTCTATTTTTCATCATTTGTTTGCACAAATCTATCTAATATGCAAAGATCTAACTTAAAACACTTGTTTTTGACAGAAATCGAAACAAAAACAACTTTTTTTTTCAAAGTCCCGATTTTATTGCCGATCATAGTCAATTCGCTACGGTGGTTGGCCGCACAACGTATACTCGCCGGTTAATCGGCCGAGTTAGCCGAGTTTTTGAACATGGTTTGCAAGTAGTCTAGATTAGACCTTTTCATTAATTAAATATCATATTATTTTGACTAATATCTATTAATATATATTATTAAATGAAATAAACACCCTAGCCGAACAACTTATACCACTAATTTAGGAGATATTTTACGGTGCATTTATTAATGCTATCTAAATCTACCATGTTTTTTGTAATATGTCTGAACTTTTTACTCCCGCATTTTATTTACTCGTGTATTGATTCACTATTACTTTATGTTATACAAATACTGTACTATCTATACCACCTGTTTACTTTATGTTATTATTGTTGCTGGTGTTTTATACAGTGACTATCTATACAAATACTGTACTATCTATACCACCTGTTTACTTTGTGTTCAGGTTGGTGTAGACAACATCAATCTTCCCATTGAAATCCACTGTCAGTTTCTGTTGACCTTCAAAAACCTGGTCAAGCATGGTTTCTATCTTGCTCTCTTGAGTTGGTGTTAGTGGATTCTGGTAAGATGAATTTCCATAGCTCATGTTGTTGTTGAAGCTGTTGTTGTAATTGTTGTTGAAGGGTTTCTCTGAATTCTGATTGAAGTAACTTCTTTGTCCAAAGAAGTTTCTGTTTCCTCTCTCATTTCCAAACCTCTGAAATCCAGCTCTACTGATGAAATTCACATCCTCTTCTATGCTGTCATCCTCTCCATCTACAGCTTCTACATCTTCTACCAAGCAAATTAGTTTCCTTAGCAGCCTGTGAACATTATCCAGCTTTGCTTTTACTTCATCCATCTGCTCCTTCCCAAGGAATGCTGCAGATTTTCTTCTGTCAAAATCAGTGTTCTTGGTGTTGTTGCTGGATGCTAAGTTCTTTATAAGTTCTTGGTGCTGTGGATTCCTGGTGTTGAAGTTTCCTTCACTAGCTGTGTCTAAAGCCATATGATATTTTAGTGCGATGCCTCTGAAGAAAGTGCTAAGTAGAGCTGCACTTGGTTGTATCCATGGTGTGGACAATCTCTCTGGTATGGCTTGAATATGATCCAGCAATTCTTGAATGATTCTCCAGGTTCTTGAGTGAATGTAGCAATCTTGCTCCTCAAGTCTTCAGCGTGTGCGTCATCAAAAAAGTTACGCAGGAATGCGTTCTTGATATCGCTCCAGGATGTAAGAGATCCTGGTGGTAACTGCTTAAGCCACTGCGAAACTTCTCCAGCAAGAGAGTACTTGAAGAGCTTGTAGAGAATGTAGTTCTCAGGGACTCCGTTGGCTTTTATAGCAGATATGAGATCCTCGAATCTCTCCAAATGGTCCATAGGATGCTCGTAAAATAACCCACAGTAGAGTCTCTATCCCACAAGTGTGTAGAACAGCGGCTTCAACTCAAAATCGTCTCTCTGAATTGCTGGAAGGCAAATGGCTGATCTGTTGGCATATAACTGATCTAGACGGTTGTAATCATCCAAAGTTCTTGTAACTCAGCTTCAGGTTCAGGGATTACAGTCCCCTGAGCATCTAACTTTTGACCTGCTGAATTATGTAGGTGACCTTCTTGATCACACAGGTCCCCATTCTCGTCCTGTCTGAGAATCAGTGTCGCAAACATGTCTTGCGGCTGAGTATCGATCGATGTAAAGACTGAGGTATCGATCGATGTCGGATGAGCAATGTTGGTCGACAGAAGAGAAGTATCGGTCGACGGTGATGAGCGAGTATCAGTTGACGGAGAAGATGTCTCGGTCGATGTTGGTGTGCGAATGTCGGTCGATGAACTGGTGTTGATGTCGATCGATGTGGAGCGTTTGTCTTTGTGGAATGAACGTTCCAAGATTGCAGGATCTTCTGAGAATAGTAGCTGAGTTTCCTTGTTGATTTTGGTACTGCTGGGCATGCACCTGAAAAGACAAGAATTTTTTTTGTCAGAAAACAACTAAAAAGAAATAACTTAGACCTAATCAAATTAAATCTAATGGCGATCAAAGCTCCCCGGCAACGGCACCAAATTTGATATCACTCAAATTACCCTAAGGAGTGAATTTTTCTCTCAAATAAGATGTTCAGTTGTAGTACTTAGGGATCAAATTCACAGGGAGATAGTGAACACAAAAGATCTAATCCTTAGTGACTATGCTAGGTTGATTATGATTAAATTTCAATTGCAAGTTTAGGCAAGGCAGTTTCTCGGTTGGTTTGATTGAGGATTTTGACAATTAAAGAAAGTACCTAGACCTAGGGTTTCTATTCAGGTGATCAGGATTATAATCATATAAATGCCTAGCAAGTTGCATGCATGATATTAAAGAGCTCAACCTTTCTAGATTCGTCTGATGACTATATCTAATGATCTCACCAATCAGTTTAATCAATTAGAAAGTGTCAATCGATGACTCTATAGGAGTATCGATTGATACATCTTTCGCTCCGTCGATCGATTATTCTATAGGAATATCGATCAACGCACTTCTAGCAAGCTTTATGTGTGGGTTGAATTACTGCTCACTAAGACTCTTAGATCAGCTTCCGCCTTTCTCTAGTAATCTTAGCTTGAATAGGATGGATTCAGGATGAAGTCAAGTTAACTAGCAATCCTGGGTCAAGATTGTAGTTAGCTATTCTATAACACAAGCATTAAGAATATTCTAACAATGCATATCACAACTTTGGAATGTTCGATCCGCAAAGACAAACGCTTCGTATTGATCGACATCAACACCAGTTCGTCGACCGACACTCGCACACCAACATTGACCGAGATATCTTCTCCGTTGACCGATACTCGCTCATCACCGTCGACCGACATCTCTAACCCGACATCGATCGATACCTTAGTCCATACATCGATCGATACTCAGACAGGACGAGAATGGGGACCGGGTGATCAAGAAGGTCACCTGCGTAATGCAGCAGGCCAAAACTTAGATGCTCAAGGGAATGTGATCCCCGAGCCTGATGCTGTAGCTACAAGAACGTTGGCTGATTACAACCGTCCAGATCAGTTCTATGCCAACAGATCAACTATTCGCCCTCCAGCTATTCAGAGGTATGATTTCAAACTAAAGCCAAAGTACTACACACTTGTGGGACAGACACCCTACTATGGGTTATCTCACGAGCATCCTATGGACCATCTGGAAAGGTTCGAGGATCTCATATCTGCTATCAAAGTCAATGGACTCCCTGAGGACTACCTTCTCCGCAAGCTCGTCAAGTACTCTCTTGCTGGAGAAGCTTCGCAGTGGCTTAAGCAGCTACCACCAGGATCTCTTACATCCTGGAGAGACATCAAGAACGCATTCATGTGTAACTTTTTTGATGACGCGCGCACTGAAGACTTGAGGAGTAAGATTGCTACATTCACTCAGGAACCTGGAGAATCATTCAAGAACTCTTGGATCATATTCAAGTCTTACCAACAAGATTGTCCACACCATGGATTCAACCAAGTTCAGCTGGTCAACACTTTCTTCAGAGGCATCGCACTACAATATCAGATGGCTCTGGACACAGCTAGTGAAGACAACTTCAACACCAAGAATCCAGAGGAAGCTGTGAATTTTATAGAGAACTTGGCATTCGGCAACAGCACCAAGAACACTGATTTCGACAGAAGAAAATCTGCAGCATTCCTTGGGAAAGAGCATATGGATGAGGTAAAAGCAAAGATGGACAGTGTTCACGGGCTGCTAAGGAAGCAAGTTTGCTCAGTAAAAGATGCATAAGCTGTAGATGCAGAGGACGATAACATAGAAGAAGATGTGAACTTCATCACTGGAGCTGGATTTCAGAGGTCTGGAAACCAAGGAGGAAACATAAACTTTTTTGGGCAAAGAAGTAACTTCAACCAGATCTCACAGAAACCCTTCAACAACAACTACAGCAGAAACTTCAACAACAACAGGAGTTATGGAAACTCATCATACCAGAATCCACCACCACCAACTCATGAGAGCAAGATAGAAGCAATGCTAGACCAGGTTCTTGAAGGTCAGCAAAAGCTAACAGTGGACTTCAATGGGAAGATTGATGATGTCTACACCAATGAATACAAAGTTTGAAGCTTTGAGCACTCATGAGAAGAAGTTGGAGACTCAGGTAGTTCAGACAGGAGAAGCTGTTAAGAAGCAAGAAGCCTTAACAAGGGGGATAGGTGCAGAAGTAACAAAGCACCACGTGAATGCCATCATAGAGGATGATTTCTGGCAAGTGGTGAAGCATGAGAAGCTATAAGAAGGAGATTTTAAAGTGGAAAGCTCCATGAGTTTTGGCGGGTCATATTGGTGTCGACCGACATCGACTAGTGACCATCGATCGACAGACTCTATACCAAGTCGATTGACGAGCTTAGACGAGCATCGATCGACGCCATTAGTAGAGTCAAGTGCTTCGTGCAATGCCGTGAAGATAATGACTCAAGAGGAGTTCGCAACAAGACACCCGCATCCACCCATCCCTTTATACGTCAAAATCGATCGGCATCAAGAACCAGCCATCGATTGACATGAAGAACCAGTCATCGTTCGACAACCTCCATAACCCATCGATCAATGCGCACCTCGCACATACCGGGTACAGTTACCAAATATTGATGTAGCACGACTCAATGCACTCCGGAAACAATCCAAACCTTCAGATACCCCACTAGACACCGCCATCACTCAACCTAAAGATGCACCAGAGACTATGTAAGTTGATAAGGCTACTGAAGGGAGAACCTTGAGGAAGAGGAAAGAAAAGGTTCCCAAGCATCTGAAGAGGGGAGTCAATGAGAAGGAGATGGATAGCTTTACAAAGAGAGTTTTCAGAATCCCACTTGAGAAACCTTTTGAAGAGGCCTACTTTACCCACAGGTTGTGGATGTTTTTCAAAGAAACCAAGGAGACTGAAGAAGATATTAGGAGAATGTTTCATCAGACCAGAGAAAAAAATGAAGCAGTGGATCACATTAAAGAATAAGAGTGATCCTGGGAAGTTTACAGTGCCCTGTGTAGTGCAAGGTATCGAGTTCCCACGCGCTGTCTGCGACACAAGAGCTGCAGTAAGCATCTTACCCAAAGTTATGGCAGACCATCTACGTCTGAAGATAGAGCCTTCATTAGAGATCCTTGAGGTGCAGATTGGTAATGCGGTAGTGCCTGTTGACTTTCATGTCCTGGACATCAAGCTGAACTGGAACACTTCTATACTCCTTGGAAGGGCCTTCTTAGCCACAGTAGGAGCAATTGTCAAAATTGTGTCTGACTCTCATAGATCCTAATATCTACTATGATTCAGTCAAAATTGTCAAGACAAAGAAGCCCAGCATAAAGATTGGGGATGATCCAAGATTCGTGGGAGTATGTTTCTGTTGAGAAGAAATTGACTCAGAAGTTGAATATGAGACAGAGTACGACGAATAGATCGACGACAATATGGACACATCAATCGACCCTTGTCCAACAGAATCGATCGACAGACAAGAAGAGTCATCGATCGATGCACAGTTCGCACAATGGAAAGAAGAATTCGCAGATAGCAATTTTTCTACTGACAGTTGGGAAAGTGATCATTCTCACCCAACCTTTGCAGTTAATACTGCTTCATCTGAGTTTAAAGATGAAGAGTGATGAGGACTACAAGGAGGAACGAGCTATGGAGTATCATGGTCTTCTTGCAGAAGAAGAAAGGACTCCACACCATTCCTACAGACAATGGAATGCAGCATCAATCGACAGAGGCTATTCAAAATCGATCGACCCTCATCATCACCATCATGAACGACTACGCACATCAATCGACACACCCTACAGCGTATCGATCGACACTAAGGCGGCCGACATGGAGAAAAATGGAAATTACTCAATTGGAAGTTGGGATAATAACCACTATTAAGAGAGTTCGCAATAGAGGAAACATCAGACGCCCTAGAAGCAGACAAGATGAATAAAGGTTTCACCACAGAGGACTTCTTCAAATTCAATGGAGGAGATGATATCCAACCTTCACCATCAATCAACAACACTGCTTCAACATCGATCGATATCCACCCTTCCGCATCGATCGACATGCATCCAAATCCTAGATCCGAGGTAAGTGAAAAAACTTTAATAATGATTACGGATATCTAACACTGGATGAGTTTGTTATTTTCAGAGATCCAGATGGCCAAAAAAGAGGTTGCAGACATCCTTCAGGTGGCCGATGGACCAGACAACCTCTTCATGCAACAACGCAGCAATCCAGAGCACCACCAGGAAGTTACAGACGAGCATCATGATGCAGCTGGCAGAGTAGACAATCGTTTCGAGCCAACACCTCGACCACATACTCAACCATCGATCGACAGGACATGTCTGCCATCGACCGATAGGAAACTACCACCGTCGATCGGTAAGACATATATCACATCAACCGATAGGAGGCTACCACCATCGTTCAGCACAATATTCCATCCATCGAACGACAGGCGTACAGAGTTTGGCACGAGAGCCTTCCGTCATGGGATTAGGAAGTTCTATTGGGAAAAGAAAGATGAGTATGGTGTCTTCAGAGATGAGTCTGGATATGCACATGGACTAGATGTTGAAATCATTAATATATCCAAAGAAGACATCAGGAAACTACTAAGAAGAGCTTTAATGGATGAGGACTCTTACATATGTCTTCCAGAACATGCTAACTCATTCACATTAACCAGGCTAGAACCAGAGATCTACACCAAGGATGAGATCAATGAGATGCTAACTGGAATTCGTGAAATCCAACAAAGAGCAGAAGATGACTTCAGTATGAAGCTAAATGGTCAGAATTCAGAACAAGAATGAGGCAGATAAGCTAGCAGCAGCATCGATCAACGGAAACACTAGGCCATCGATCGACACCAAGCGTCCACCATCCAGACATTCCACCAGAAAGAAAACCAAGGAAGCTAACCAATGGGAAGAAGGAGCCCTCGATATGAGATATGGTGATATCTACCATACACTCAACAACAACATCAACTGGCTAACCAAGAGGAGTGAGTTGATGCAGAAAGAATTGGCTACGCTTCATGAGAAGAATGATTTTCGACAAAAGGAATCCACATCGATTGATACAGAAGTTGCACTATCGATCGACGCGAGACTTACATCACTAGAAGATTTGGTGAAATTATTCGATTACAAGCTTGAGGGAATCTACTATCCGCTCAATGATGACATGGATGGATTGACCAGCAGACTGATCCAACTATTATATACCATGGATTTTACCCATTTTTACCCATGGTTTATAGGTGTTTTTAAGATATATATATATATATTATGTTTTGGAGTCTATTAGGTATGTTTTCAGGTTCCGGAGCATTTGGAGTAAAGTGATGATTTTGGAGCATTTTGGAACTTAATAGAGATTTCATCCGAGCTGACCATCAAACCAGACCAGAGGTTGATATTCAGAAACAACAATTGATCGATGAACACTCTGTGCCATCGATCGACGTCGGTATCCAAAGGTCGACGTATCAAGATTATAATCGATCGATGCACATCCTGTGACATCAATCGATACGGAATCGCGCAGAGACAGAATGGTTCCAGCCGACTTAAAGCCCAACGGCTTTTCCAGGGAAACTGAAACAATTAGAAACTTGTAAGTTTACTGTAAGTCAAATAACCTGAACCAAACCAAATCATCACTAGGCACAGCTTTCTTTGCCTCAACATATAAAAATGATTGTTACCACTTAAATTTATATGCAAAATATAAAGTTAAAAGATGGGTTTATGATTGGTACCGTGCGGCCATCGATGGTGTGTTTTCCCATACTGACTCTTTCTGCAACACAAGGATCAACAAAGACGATGAACTGAAGCCACAGCACGTCCTGTGGTACAGCACAGGGTCGCAACAGCTTGCCTTCACACAGAATACTCAAGTTCAGTATACAAAAAAACACACACACCAGGAGCTTAACAATATTAACAAGTAGCCTCTAAATACGTAATGTTATATAAGCGTCACATCCCACTTGAGAAAACACACCTTAGATTCTTCTTCTCTTGGTCAGAATTAATAGCCATTTTTGAATTAATTTCTTTGGCCACTGATTCTGTGTAACAAACCCGGATTGCAGTACCTTAATTATCGGCCAGTGATTTTGTATAAGAAGAGACAAATTGCAGTACATATGATTTTTTAAATCAGATTAGGGTAACAAACCTGGAAGAGATTTCCGTTTCTCTCTTATTCTTCCTCAAGTTCATCTTCTTTCTTCTTCATTGCTGTTCCAGGGCGATCCAAGATTCCACCGGAAATCTCAGAACAGACGCAGCTGCCAAACAAAGAGAAGAAGAAGAAGCGAGAGAATCTCGTTGTCATTATCCAACACCAAAAGTTAAAATCGAAGAGGAACGAAGAAAGAAAACCTAGAGATAGCGTTTTAGGGTTTGGGTGAGAAAGCCAGAGACAGAGAAAGACATCGATTTTTTGGGGATTTTTTTTTGAACAATAGAAAAAAAGAATCTGGAATATAGTTTGTCAAATTTTTCCTTAAGTGTTGGCTCCAAACTAGAGATTAAAAGAGACAACAGAGAGAATGTTTCTGATTTTCACTAAATGTGTGGCTGAAAACCTTTTTAGGTTTCCACTTGCCAAAATATTTTCATAGTGTTTGTTTAATGCTGTTATAGAGTTTAGAAATTCCAAACTCATCTACGATAACAGTTTATAAAGCGAGCTATAGTATTATGCTATGAATATGGACTTTTTTTGTAGTGTACGTATCATCAAAATGCTTGAGACAGCAATAAAAGACATATGAAATCCCAACCACTACAAATTGACGGCTTTGATTCATTTTCATCAAACCAAATGTTAAATGAACGAAGAATGAAAAGCATGTTGTGTATATGAAATATATACAAGAGAGGTGTGTGATTTTAAGATTAGCCTATTGGGAGAAAGTATTAATGGTTAGCCTATTGAAAGAAATTAGTTGTTATTTTTTTAGAGGTAGAAAGACAAGTGATTTACTTGTTAGAACACAAGCCAGGTGTTGAAACATGATGTGTTTTTATAGATTTGGTGTTAGGTTAGAGATCGTTTGGTCACAAACTATGGTGTGTCGTATGTTTTGTGTAAATTCAATTAACATTGTTATAAACATCTTAAAATTCCTAATAAAGATTAAACTTGGTGTGTCAAGGTTAGATAATTCTTATATTTTATCTATCTTAGGAACTTTCAATTGATATCAGAACATACATCTGTAAAGAGTTTGACTCAACACATGGGCAAGGATCCTTGACAAAAACATGGATGATGTACTACGACTATTGGTTTCATTTCAGAATGATCCTAAATTGGACACTGATAGCTACGGATATTTGAAGGCTCAGTATGAAGACAATCATAATAGGTACCGATTAAGATGCCGGGGCAGTAATAAAAAATATATATGAAATCCCAACCACTTAAAAATTGACGGCCTCATTTTCATCAAACCAAATATTAAATGAATGAAGAATGAAAAGAATATGTCAAAGTAAAATCAAAACCATTGTCTACTATTTCACTTTAGTTATCAAGAATCAGTTCAAGTTCATTCAAAGGTGCACATCAGCTTAAGAGACATAGGATAAATTTTGAAAGATGTTTGAAGGAACCATAAGCATGAAGACATCAATAATTGAAGGTTGGCCTCCAAATTCAAAACTCTCATAATGGATGAGAATGAAATCAATAAAAAATTAGTTCAAGCTATGCTCAATCTCTAATGAATCACAAGTGATGGGAAAATATAGTAATACAAAAGGCTAGTCAAGAAACTGGCCTGATGTCTACCAAAAAGATTTGAATCCAAAAAGACAGCTATGGGATTAATATTAACATGGAATAGACACCTTTCGAAGAAATAATGGAGATACTACAAGCATATGAAATGGATTTGAAGGACGGATAAATTGTGTCAGAGCATCCTTTTTTTTGTCAGCAACATAACAGACTCATATAGACTCTGCGAACCATACTGAGAACTCCGCATCCATATGGACAACAAACGACGGTTGTTTACTTGCACTGCGTGCGAGACTGTCCGCCCTTAAATTATGTGTCTGTGGTATATGAATGAGCTCTGAGCTGTTGAAACTTCTCTTCAAAATCTTTATGTCTTCCAAATAACTTGCAAAGGCTGACCATTCTTCCGGTTCCGAACCATCTTCACCAACCGAGAACAATCCATTGCAAATGTAACAGTAAACTGTCTTAGATTCCTCATGAATTCCATTGCCCAAATAAGAGCCTCTATTTCCGAGTGAAGTGGCGACTGACTCGCTCTTATGTTCCTCGCTCCTATTAAACCAACTTTCTAGTGTGCTATACCACCCTTGTCCCAAAAAAGTTTCCCGATCTTTCCATGATCCATCCGTAAAAAACTATCTACCTGGTATAGACGGTACTATTTCTTCTACTGGTGATCGAGATTGATCAATTCCTTGTATAAGTTAAAGCTGTGCCTCAGCCCAAAGTAAAGACTATGTTTCTGCCAATTTTAGAGTATCTCTAGGATCAATATCCAAATTGCTAAATACATTGCTATTTCTTCCTTTACATATGTACCATAAGATCAATGCAGATTGATGATCCTTCAATTTCGGAGGAATCCTCCAAAATAAGTGATCCATGTTTGCAAAGAGTGATTTGGTGGGAAAAATGTCTAGATTAGATGGTATTTGTGAGAGTGCCCAAACCTGAACTGCCGGAGGACATTGAAAAACACATGGTTTATAGATTCCTCAGGTGCACCACATCTTGCACCTTTGTATCCCCTTGTATTCCTCTTGCTTTTAGATTTTTCTTAACTGCTACACATCCTGATACCAACTGCCATAAAAAGTGTTTCATCTTAGGTGGACAGCGTACTTTCCAGCAAAAAGCCTTCAAAGAAAAAACCGAAGGACCATACTCTGGTAGCGCTCTTTCTCTATCTGGGTACACTCGTTCAACTTGATATCCAGTTTTAACTGTGTATCTCCCACTATTAGTAAAATGCCATCCATCACGATCTGCTGTCTAGTTCGACCCAATGTAGTGCTTTCAATTATTTTCACATCTTGAGGATTCACCAGAGTCCGAATTACCTGCAAATTCCATGTTCTCGATATTACATTGATGAGAAAATCCAATGTAAGGTCCGGGTAAAGATTGTGTTGATTTTTATTTGCTGGTCTCGGACAAGTGGATGGAAGCCAAGGATCATTCCATACTGAGATAGATGATCCTGATCCCACCCTTTTGATTAGTCCTTTGCTAACCAGAGATCTAGCAGAGACAATACTGCACCAGCCGTAGGACGACGAGTACGATCTAATTGGTTCCGGGGGTGATGCATTCCTGAAATACCGTCCTTTGAACATATAAGAGAATAATGTGTACGGTTTCTCTATCAATCTCCAAAATTTCTTCCCTAGCATAGCTGTATTAAAATCTGTAAGGTCCTTAAAACATAAGCCTCTTTCGTCCTTAAAACTACATAGTTTATCCCATGATTTCCAATGCATACCTCTAGAATTTCCCCCTGGACTCAACCAAAATTGTGCCACTGTACTCGTAAGCTTCTTCGTTACCGTTTTTGGTATACGAAAACAGTACATTACATTGTTTGGCAATGCCGTTACCACATATTTAATAATCACTTCTAGTGAAAAACTTGAATGTCTATCTATTTACTCTATTATTTAATTGATCTTGAATAAAACCAAAAACTTGTGTTTTTGATCCTCCCAAATTCTCACGGATTCCCAAATATGATCCCATTCCGCCTAAATTATGTATCCCTTGAACATCCCGTAGTTCCTGTCCGATGGATTCTTCAATCTTGTGACCAAATTGAATCAAATATTTTTCAAAATTTATCTGCTGACTCGATACCACTTTGTACTCCTTCAGAATCCTGAAAATTATCAGACATTCTTCTTTTTGTACTTTGCAAAAGAAAAGACTATCGTCTGCAAAGAGCAGATGAGAGATTGAGGAACAAATCTCTGACTGTGAGTGATGACCAGCCGAGCCACAAATATTTGAGGAATATATGAGGTCACTTGTGAATATGTTTGACAACCACCTTGAAGAACTTGTGAAAGGCATGGAAAATGGTTTGTACATGATCTTAGTGTGTACAAAAACAAAGAAGATGTTAGAGGTAAAATCCAGTTCCATGAATGTCAGGCGTTATGGACAAATCAAGTTTGAATGTACAAATATCAAAAAAAAAATCTCGATGCTTGATGTAGCTGATATGGACACCAAAAAAATCGACGTGTACCAAAATTCTGAAAATGAAAAATAAGGCATGCAGAATTTGGAGAACATATAATAATAAATATCCAACCTTATGGATTCGCATATAGTTGTGGATCATATATACCAAGAAAAAAAATCAAATTATGAATCTGATACGGATGTTGGAGGAGACATATTTTTTTATGATAAAAGAAATGAATCAGAAAATGATCAAGATGTAGATGTTGAACTAGAGTTCAAACTGATGTATAATGATTGGTTGAAGACTAGAAATGGTAATTTGAATATGGCGATAGAAAGATTTTCATTTTTATAAGAAGTGACATATTTAGAAAAAGAACTCTTGGTTGAAAAGGATAAACATTTGGAGAGTAAAGAATATCAGGATGTTGAATAATGGGACAAAGAATCTAGATCAAATTCATGAGTATGGGTGGGACATAAGAGATGAGTGTTGAGATAATAAGTCCATATAGACAGTGTCAAAGTTAAATTGCTTCATTAGAGATAAAATTTATATGAAACACTTTCATGTAACTTTTCCCAAAAGACTTTAATGAAACATGTTTCATGCAAACAAGAGTTATATGAAACCATTTTCGTATATTTGAACAAATAAAAGACATAAAAAAAACAATATTCTTACTAACAAAGTTATATGAAATGATCTTCGTAAAACCATAATGAACAAAGTTTTACAAAACAATCTTCATTTATTAAACAGGCTTAAACAATTTTTTTTTTAATGGAAAAACTCTATAAAACAAAACTGAGCAAACTTTTACGAAACAATCTTCATATAACTAACAAAAATAACAAATATCATATGAAGCGATCTTTGACTGAAATTGACCATCTTAATGCCGACCAAACCCTCCCAACACGAAGATGGCTTCTTAAGAAACTCCTCCCCGCAGTTAGATGCAACCATGGTCTCTCCCAAGCTTCTCCTTGAGTAAGCTGCAACAAAGACACTCCCCAAATTTCTCCTGATGTCTTGCATATTTTCATTGATTTAGCTATCTTTATTATGCATTCTTTGTCTTGTCGGTTAAGGTTTACGCATCTTTAGGACCCATTTTGCATTCATAAGTCCTTATCAGGTATTGGAGTGTCCCATAGAGTAAAAGAAGGTGTTGAGAGTGGTTTTGATGCAAGAATGAGATAAAAAAAGGAGCTTGGCCTAGTTTGGGCAGAGATGGCTTCGGTTTGACTCGGCCGGACCAGACAGATGGACGTGCTCGGTCTTGTTCACCCGCGCATGGAGAGCCGGACGGACACACGGACGCGCGGCCTAGAATGCTCGGGTTCACTTACCCGTGCGGGACGGGACGGGCCAAGAACACACGGACGCGCGGGCTGGGACATGCGGGAGAGCCTGCCCACGCGAGACAAGACACGAACAGACAGCCGGATGCGCGGCCGGATGAGCGCGGTACGTAGCACCCGCACGGGACGAAGCCAGACGAAGCAGCACGGACGCGCGGGACAGGGCGCTCGGGTCAGCACACCCGCGTGGGACGAGGAACGGACAAGACGGTCCTGCGCGGGTCGACATGCGCGGGCTGGACCGTCCTTCCTTTCCTTTAGCGTTTTTCCACCTTGAATTCCTATTGGTCGAGACCTAATTGCTTCCAAGGACCTTTTAGTCAATTTCTATGATTTTTTTAAGGCTTTTAAGCCATGTATAAGTACCCTTGTTATCTCTAATTTGGGACTTATTTTATTTTTCTCTAAGAACACAAACCTTTGAGTAAAAAGCTTTATCTTGAATCATAATCTCTTCTCATCTTTGTGTTCTCGAGTGTTTGATTTCATCTTCTTTCTTTCTCTACATGTTTAAGCTTGAATCTCTCATGGGTTTAAGAGTAAACATATGGATTAGTGAGTAGATCCATTTAAGATTCATGGGTTAGGGTGATTGAGAGTGATTAATTGTAGATCCAAGGTGTTTAGTGTTAAATCTATCCTTTCCTTGCATGATTTGGTGTTCTTAATGCTATATTTGAGCCGGCCTCTCAAACATAGAGCTTTAGGCATTCATGCCCGGAAGGTGCTCTATGAAATGCCTGAACCAACTCATCTATGCTTTTAGCTTGCTTTACCTAATGGATTAGTTGTTAAAGAAGCTAGGATTGCTATTAGACTCATTCTTATTGTTTGCTTTGATCATTACAGTCAAAGGGATTTGATGTACTTGGGTGATCATTGCAAAAGAGCATTCATCTAGGGATAGAGTTTGTTCAAGCATAGTGTCTAGGCATAAGGAATTAGATTGATTGAAAAGTTGACATCATGGATTGAACCTTAATCACTTAAGATCAAGTCCCTATATCCATGGGTCTCATCTCCTCATATTGAAAGAAAGTTTCATCTTTTATTGCATTTAAGTATTGTCTTAGTTTAATAATTATCTCTCTTAATGGTTGCATTTAGATTAAGCATATGCTTGCATTCCCTTTGCTTTGTGATCACTTAGAACTGGTTTGACATCCTTTATACTATAACATTTGATGAGGAGCCTTGAAAACTCCTATCATCAAATTGGCGCCGTTGCCAAATTCTAAGTTGATTGTGACATTGGAATTTAGTCACTTGCTTGAGACTAAATCATTTTTCTTTTCTTGTGATATTGATCCTCCTTTTTCCTCTTCCTTTGCATTTCAGGTGTATGAACACAAGAAGCAGGGGTGCAACAAACCTGGTTCCCACTTTTAAAGAGATAGCTACACTTGAGAGGGAAATAGCAAGAAGGAGAAGAGAAGAAGAGCAACAAGCTCATATTCAGAGGTTGGGGTTTGAGATGGATGAACACTAGCATCAACCTCAAGACAGAGTTGCTCAAGATGGCAATGGTCAAGGAGCTTACAACCTTCGACCACAGCGCCAACAACAACACCCACAGCGGCCAGCTCGAGCTATTGGTACCTATGACCGTCCTCACATTCATGGTCACAGGACGGGCATCCGAGCACCAGCTGTGGAAGCTAACAACTTTGAGAACAAGCCAGGGTTGTTGAATGTGATTGAGAACAACAAATACCATGGCCTGGCTGTAGAAGACCCATTTGATCACTTGGACAAGTTTGATAGCTATTGTGGCTTGTCTAAAACCAATGGTGTGTCCGAAGATGCTTTCAAGCTCAAGCTGTTTTCTTTCTCTCTAGGGGACAAGGCACGCCAATGGGAGAAGTCTCTCCCTAGTGACTCCATCACCACTTGGGATGATTGCAAGAAAGCCTTCTTGGAGAAGTTCTTCTCTACATCAAGGACAGCCAAGTTGAGAAATGAGATCTCTGGCTTCCAGCAGAAGAATTTTGAAAGCTTTAGTGAAGCATGAGAGAGGTTCAAAAGTTACCAAGCTCAATGCCCCCACCATGGCTTCTCAAAAGAGAGCTTGCTGAGCACATTCTAGAGAGGTGCTCTTCCTAAGTACAGAGCCAGATTGGATACAACCAGCAATGGATTCTTCCTGGGCAGATCTGAAGAAGATGTTGAGGAGCTGGTTGACAAATGGTGAAGAGTGACTCAGTTTACAATGGAGAGCACGACAGAGCTGATAGAGCCACCAGAGCTGATGACAACCAAACAAAGAAGGAGATCAAATCTTTGCAGGAGAAGATGGATTTGCTTCTTGCTAACCAAGCCAAATAGGAGCAGATGAACTTTGTGGGTGGTCCTAGTCAAGAGGCTCCTCCTAAGGTTAATGAGGTTGAAGGTTTGGAAGGCCAAGAAGAGTTATGCTTCATCAACAACAATGGTACATGGTACAGGAAGGAACCTAACTTTCAGTACAACAACTACCAGCAGAGGTCTTATCCTAACAACCAGCAAGGAGGCTATCAGCCCAAGCAAAACACTCAGCAAGGGAACTATCAGCCTAGGCAAAACACCCCTCTTGGTTTCAGCAATCAAGGTAATTAGTCTACTCAAGCTCAAGGCAGCTCTTCTCAAGCTAAACCTCCGGATTCAAGTATGGAAGCTATGTTCAAGCAAATATTGGAAGCTCAGTCTAGAAGAGCAAAGGACGTTGGCCATTAGTTCAAGACTGTTCACTCCAAGATTGATAGTAGCTATACTGAGTTAAACAACAAGATAAGAGCTTTGGAGAGCCAGTTTGCTTCTATGAACTCTCAGCCAAGTCACCAACAAGGAACACTACCTGGGAAGGCCGAGCAAAACCCCAAGGAGCCAATGAAAGCAATCACCTTGAAAAGTGGTAGAGAGTTGCCTCCAAGAGTTCTCTCCATGGATGGTGAGAAACAAGGTGGGAGGGGGGGGGTGGCCATCAACATTGATGATGAAGTTGTGATTGTAGATGAGAAGGTTGATGAAGATATTCTGGAAAAAATTGTTGAAGCTAAGGGTAAAGGAAAGGTTGGAGTAGAGAAGAGGACAGTGAAACATGGTGAAGTTGTTACTCCAACGAAAGGATCTTCTTTTGTCCCTCCTCCTTATGAGCCTAAGCTACCATTTCCTGGAAGGTTCAAGAAGCAGCTATTGGAGCAATACAAGGCATTCTTTGAGAAACAGATGAGTGAAGTTCAGGTCACAATGCCCATCATTGATGCTTTCATGCTAGTCCCTCAATACATCAAGTTCTTGAAGGATGCTGTAGCTGCAAAGAAGAAAGAGATGGAGGGTATGATGATCCTTACTCATGAGTGCAGTGCCATTATCCAGAGATTGACCATCCTTAAGAAGCTAGAGGAGCCAGGATGCTTTACTCTACCTTGCACCATTGGTCCTTTGATGTTTGAGAAGTGTTTATGCGACTTGGGAGCTAGTGTCAGCCTCATGTCCTTATTTGTTGCCAAGAAGGTTGGATTCAGCCAATACAAAAAGTGTAGACTCTCCTTGGTGCTTGCTGATCGCTCTGTTAAGTTTCCCATTGGTATCATGGAAGACCTCCCTGTGATGGTTGGAAATTATGAGATTCCAACAGACTTTGTTGTGCTTGAAATGGATGAGGAAGCTAAAGATCCCTTGATCCTTGGAAGACCATTTCTAGCCACAGCAGGAGCCATTATCAACGTGAAGGAAGGCAACTATGCAAGGCCAAGTGTTTTACATTGAAGAGATGGAAGCTCTGGCTGATGAGCTTTTTGAAGAGTTGGCACTTGAAGAGTTGGCAATTAAGGACCATTTGCAACATGCTTTGACAATGGATAAAGAAGTTCAAGTGGTTGAGAACAAGGAGAGTGATGCTTATGTGAGAATGCTGGATTCTCATAAGAAGATTGATGGTGAAGCAGAGTACGAGGAGCTTACATAAGAGGTTCACCAAGCTGCATCAGCCACTCAACAAGAGGACATCCAACAAGATGATTGGAGCGAGCTCAAGGCACCAAAAGTGGAGCTCAAACCTCTTCCCCATGGCGAAAGGTACACATTTCTAGGCCCTAATGAGACTTACCCTGTCATTGTGAGTAGTGAACTTACTGAACTTGAGCTTTTTCAACTTTTAAATGCACTTAAAAGTTTTAGAAAAACAATTGGATACTTACTAGATGATATTAAGGGGATATCACCTTCTTTGTGCATGCATGGGATACATCTTGAGGATGAATAATGACATCTATAGAGCATCAAAGAAGGTTAAATCCTAACCTGAAGGATGTTGTAAAGAAGAAGATTCTTAAACTCTTAGATGCTGGTGTTATCTACCCTATTTCAGATTCTAAATGGGTATCTCCTGTGCATGTTGTCCCTAAGAAAGGTGGTATCACTGTGGTTAAAAATGACAAGGATGAATTGATACCAACTAGAACCATAACTGGCCATAAAATGTGTATTGATTATAGAAAACTCAACTCTGCATCTAGAAAAGAATTTTCCATTGCCATTTATTGATCAGATGCTGGAGAGACTTGCAAACCATCCTTTCTATTGCTTTCTTGATGGGTATTCAGGGTTCTTCCAGATCCCCATACATCCCAATGATCAAGATAAGACAACATTCACATGTCCCTATGGCACCTTTGCTTATCGAAGGATGCCATTTGGGTTATGCTCCAGCAACCTTTCAAAGGTGCATGATGTCTATCTTCTCGGATCTCATTGAGGATATAGTGGAGGTATTCATGGATGATTTCTCTGTCTATGGATCTTCGTTTTCTGCTTGTATGTCAAACTTGTGTAGGGTCCTACAGAGATGTGAAGACACCAACCTTGTGCTGAATTGGGAGAAGTGTCACTTTATGGTCAAAGAAGGGATTGTACTTGGGCAAAAAATTTCAGAAAAGGGGATTGAGGTGGACAAGGCTAAGATTGAAGTGATGGTTATTTTGCCTCCACCAAAGACAGTGAAGGACATCAGGAGCTTTCTTGGCCATGCTGGGTTCTATAGAAGATTCATCAAGGACTTCTCAAAGATTACTAGACCAATGACCAAGTTGCTGTGCAAGGGAAGCCACTTTCAGCTTTGATGTAGAATGTATTGAAGCCTTCAAGAAGATAAAGGGTGAACTTGTTAGTGCTCCCATTGTCCAGCCACCTGATTGGGATCTTCCCTTTGAGATAATGTGTGATGCTAGTGATTTTGCTGTTGGAGCTGTCTTGGGGCAGAAGAAGGATGGCAAGACTCATGTGATCAATTATGCGAGCCAAACCTTGAATGATGCACAGATGAAGTATGCCACAACTGAGAAAGAGATGCTGGCCATTGTCTTTACCTTTGAGAAGTTCAGAAGTTACCTGGTGGGTTCCAAAGTCATTGTGTACACAGGCCATGCAGCTTTGAGACATCTTCTAGCAAAGAAGGATGCAAAACCAAGTCTTTTGAGATGGATCCTACTACTTCAAGAGTTTGATCTTGAGATCAGATACAAGCCAGGAATTGAAAATGGTGTAGCTGATCATCTATCCAGATTGAGAATTGAGGGTGGCATCCCTATTGATGAAGGACTTAGACAGGAGCATGTCATGGCTATCATGTCTGTGGTGGCAGTTATTGAGACTGGAAAGAAGATCGAAGAGGTCAAGGCAGCTGAAGAGAAGGAGCCTTGGTATGCTGATTTGGTTAACTACTTAGCTACTGGGAAGGAGCCATTGGATCTTCCGGGGTATGAGAAGAAGAAGTTCTACATAGATTTGAAGAGATACAATTGGGATGAGCCATACCTCTACACTCTTTGCAAGGATCAGATCTATAGAGTGGTGGCTGATGAAGAAATTGAAGGGATCCTTACACATTGCCATGGATCTTCCTATGGAGCCCACTTTGCTACCTTCAAGACTGTCTCAAAGGTGTTATAAGCTGGATTTTGGTGGCCACACATGTTCAAGGACACACAATACTTTGTTTCCAAGTGTGATTCTTGCCAAAGGAGAGGAAACATCACCAAAAAAAATGAGATGCCTCAAAATCCAATTCTTGAGGTGGAAGTGTTTGATGTATGGGGGATAGACTTCATGGGACCTTTTCCTTCTTCTTATGGTAACAAGTACATCTTGGTGGCTGTTGACTATGTCTCCAAATGGGTTGAAGCAGTGGCTAGTCCTACAAATGACTCAAGAGTGGTGATAAAGATGTTCAAGAGCATAATTTTTCCAAGATTTGGAATTCCAAGAGTGGTCATAAGTGATGGAGGCTCACACTTCATTAATAAGGTGTTTGAAGGGCTTCTAAAGAAGAAAGGAGAGAAACATAAGGTGGCAACACCTTACCACCCACAAACCAGTGGCCAAGTTGAGATATCCAACAGGGAAATCAAGGGCATTCTAGAGAAGATAGTTGGGACTAAGAGGAAGGATTGGTCAGATAAGCTTGATGATGCGCTTTGGGCCTACAGGACAGCTTACAAGACTCCCTTGGGTACCACACCTTTCAACCTTATGTATGGGAAGGCCTGCCACTTACCAGTAGAGCTTGAGTACAAGGCACTATTGACTGTTAAGTTACTGAACTTTGACATCAAGAGTGCCAAGGAAAAGAGGCTTCTTCAACTCAATGAACTGGATGAGATAAGGATGGATGCCTTTGAGAACTCAAGGATCTACAAGGAAAAAACCAAGGCCTTTCATGACAAGCACATCCTCAAGAGAGAGTTCAAGGCTGGAGATCAAGTTCTTCTCTATAACTCTAGATTGAAGTTATTTCCAAGGAAGCTCAAGTCAAAATGGTCTGGTCCATTTGTTATCAAGGAAGTGAAGCCTTATGGAGATATTGTGCTTTGGAACAAGGAAGGAGGAGATTTCACAGTGAATGGACAGAGGGTCAAGCAGTACATGGCCACCACACCAAAGGAGATTGGGACATCAACCCCACTCTCTGATCCTTCCCCTGCCTAACCTCAAAGGAGGCAAAATAAAGCTAGTGACTTTAAACAAGCTCACTTGGGAGGAAGTCCCATGGTTATCCTTGTAAATATTGCATTAGGATTTATTTTTCAAGGCTTTTGGAGGAATGGGAGGTCAGTATGGTCGAGATGGTGTGCATGAGGCTTTAAAATAAGATGGAAGGCAAGAAGAGGAGGTCCGGACAGCCTTTAGATCCGGAATGCACGGCCGGACGTGCGCTGCCTAAGCCACACGCTCGGATCAAGGGCATGCTAATCAGTACATGAATGCGCGGGACCGGACGGATGGACAAGAGTATGCGCGGCCTCAAGGTCGCGGGACGTGTAACCCGCGCATTATCGGGATGTCTTGATCAATATTCGGAACGCGCGGTCGGCTATGCGCGGAACGAGCACCCCGTGCGGGAACAGACGGCTTGTTCGAGATCCAGAACGCGCGGCCTTGAATGCGCGGGATGGATGCACCGCGCGGGAACGGACGGATGGACGAGAGAAGTGCGTGGCCTCGTATGCGCGGGAGGGATGCACCGCGTGGGAAGAAAGCACCACGGATGTCCGGAACGCGGGCGTATATGCACGGGACAGACGACCCACGCGGGATCGAGTGCGATAAGACCGTACGAACACAGGACGGACGCACGGGTAAGAACCTCACGGGCTACCCGACCCACACCACGACCCGCCAGACCCAGGTATGAATTTTTTTTTTTAACTTTGCTCTGAACCGACCCGTTTACCCGACCTGAGCCATTTCTAAAACCCTAATTCGCCCTCTCTCTCCTCATTTCATCTTCTTCCCCAAATCAAAAATCTCTCTAGCCTCCAAGAACCAAAAACCTCATATCTCACTCAAATCTCCACCAAATCACTCCATTCTTTTTCCCACATCCAAGTCTTCATCCTCTTAGTCTAATTCATTGAATCTTTTCATCTCTGGAAATGTATCTTCCACAAAGAAGTCTCTTGCCAATTCTTGGCATATCTGGAAGCCACCTTTCATACCTCCAATAATGTGGAGCAAGGATGGGGGAAGATACATTTCAAGATTGATGGGCGAGCCTACTCCTTGACATTTAAGGAGATTGAGGAAGTGCTTGGCTTTCAAGACCAAAAAGAGCCATCCTTTCTAAAGCTTGCCAAGGTCAAGAGAGAGATGAACATCACACACCTTACTTGGAAGCTGTTATCAGGGAAGACTAGGAGTGCCAACCGCGACATGAATTCCTCCATAGTGCTATCTCCATAGATTGCTTGTCCATACCTTGTTCCCCAGGAAAGAAGTAGGAACAGTCTTTGCAGATGAAATGAAATTTCTGCACCAAGTTGTCCAGCACTATGCTTTACCGCCTCATCTCCCTTTGGTTCCCAGTGACTTCTACAAGGATTTTGGCATAGTGGGATTCTTTGTGAAGCGCCTCATGTACTACAAGGCTTGGAGCTGGACAAACAGAGACCCTGAAGCTCAGATTGGGATTCGTGGCTTGATAACACCATTGCTTGCTCACATGGGGATAAGTTTGGGAAATGATGCAGCTGGCCCAAATTTCTTGGATCTACAATACTTGAAGTCAGCTCACTATCTCTCTGGAAGGTTTAATGGGAAGTGTGTTTACTCCTATTTGAGAGGTGCCCAAAAAGCTGAGCTGATTCTTCCCAACTATCCCCTCACTACCTTGAGCACTCCAGGAGCCATCAGATTTGATATCAGTGAGAAGCACTTACTTGGACCTCATGGCGCCCTAGGCCCTATGGCTCTTCCCAAGGGTGAAAAGGCAGCACGCAAGGTGGAGGCTTATGATCAGGGATACACTATCAGAGCCACTACACATCTCTTTGGTCCTCCTCGTTACAAATTCGACCAGTGCACTAGTGCCTTGCCTCTTGGTCCCATTCGCCAGGCTCATGACCAGATTAGCACTCTTCAGAGGTGGAACAGGCTCAGGATAGGACTATCTACAAGCTCACCAACAAGTGCAAGGAGCTGAGAAGAACTGTGAAGAGACAAGCTGAAGCTTCAACTCAGTTTATGAGGAAAGTGGCTGATGTTTTGACTAGGGGAGCTGTAGCTGGTTGTAAGGCTGAGGATTTTGATCTTGATGCTTTCCTTGCACCTCCTCCTCAGCCACTTCATGATCCTTCTGCGCCACAGACCAAGAAGCAAGATCTCCGCCGCTTGAGAAACCCATACATCCTCCCATCCGAGTCTAGGAACAAGTCTCCTTCTCTAGACACCACTGATGAGGAAGATGATTCTGAGGGTGAGGCATCAGCCTCATCACACGCTCCATAGAGGTACTCCAAAACCTTACCATTGTATATACAATTTATCTTTGTATTTAGATTTTTCCTCTTTTGGGCCCTTCTCTACATTTAACAAACACAGGGACTGTGTGAATTAAGTGTGGGGGAGGTGCCAAGTTGCTGATCATCTTGTGTTTTATGTCATAAGCGTGCATTTGTAGATAGTTATTGCATAGAAAAGCCATAAAAATTTGAAAAATTTGAAAAGCACAAAAAGAATCATGTAGTTGCATTAGCATTGAATCTAGATCATTCACTGGCATAAAAAAAAATAATCATCATCATATAGGTTGCATCATGCATAAGGGGACAGGGATGATAGTTACCTTGTAAAGATGCTCATGCTAAGTTCATAAAGTGATAACCTTTATAATCACTAATTTGATTGATTGATGCTCTCTCTTTGAAGTTTACTCCTGTCTTATTTAGACTCTAGGTCTCTTGCCCATGGTCCCTTGTGTACTGAGTCATGGATAGAAAACTTGAGTTGTCTCTCCCATTCTTTGCCAATCTTTTTGACAAACTCAAGTGGTACTCCACTCCCATAAACCCTTCTTTCCTTTCAAACCTATATTATTTTGATGAGTGAGGCCTTTTTCGGAAAGTCTTACATGCGCATAATCTTGAGAGTATTGGAAACGACAATGCTTAGTCTCCATTTTTGCTAGATTAGACACTCTATTGTCTAGCTCATAGGATTGGGAGGTGAGTGCTGAAAAGTTTTATTTGGTAGTTTTGAAAAGGTTGTGAATTGAATGAATGAACTCTTAGAGCTCAATGTCTTAGTCTTTTTGGGATTAAAAAAAAAAAGAAACTCTCTAGCTTTGGTTTAAAGTGAAAGTCTTGGCTCCCAAAGAAAAAAAAAAGGAAAAAGAAAAAGAAAAAAAATGTATATAAAAAAAGAAAAAAATAATAAGAAAGGGGGCTAGGAAAGTTAAAAGAAAGCTAGAGAGAGTTTTTAAAAAAGGTATGAGAATCCCTTGTTAGACATAAAAAGAAAGAGTTCTAATTAAGAAAAAGTACCGTGAGTTCTTGGAAAAACATTTGGATGAGTGATGTGAGTTGGGTTTGGCATTATAGATAGAGTATTACATGTTTATGTTTGGGAAAAGGGTAGAGCAATGTAGATTGAGCATTGTATGCATGAGTGGATCCCTTTCTTAGATAAATTATGGGTAATGTGGCTACTTGTTTTGAGAGTGAACCACCCATTGAAAAAAAAATCCTTTTGAACTTCTTGTTTAACTTTGCATCAAAGCCTTTTTCACCAAACCAAATGACTTGGACCATTTGACCATTTGCAAGAGATCTTTTGAGTTTGCTTAATGATTGTAAGAAAGTTAATGGATTTGTGGTTGTGGATTCATGATGAATGAGTGTAGGGATCAAAAGAGTTAAGATAGGCCTTGAGAAGTTAGAGTTGGATAAAGTGTTTTCTCAAGCTAGTTGGTATGATTATACAAGGTTATCAAGTTGAGAACTAAGAAGAGCATTCTTTTGGCTATGAGTCCCCTCCTTCAAACCTCTCCTCCGTAGTCCTTGCTAGTTTACTTGTGGACAAGTAAAGGACTAGTGTGGGGGAGTTGATGTCTTGCATATTTTCATTGATTTAGCCATCTTTATTATGCTTTCTTTGTCTTGTAGGTTAAGGTTTAGGCATCTTTACGATCTATTTTGCATTCATAAGTCCTTATCAGGTATTGGAGTGTCCCATGGAGTAAAATAAGTTGTTGAGAGTGGTTTTGATGCAAGAATGAGATAAAAAAAGGAGCTTGGCCTAGTTTGGGCAGAGATGGCTTCGGTTTGACTCGGCCGGACCAGACGGATAGACGTGCTCGGTCTTGTTCACCCGCGCATGGAGAGCTGGACGGACACACAGACGCACGGCCTAGAACGCTTGGGTTCACTTACCCGCGCGGGACAGGACGGGCCAAGAACACACGGACGCGCGGGCTGGGACGTGCGGGAGAGTCTACCCATGCGAGACAAGACACGAACAGGACAGTCGAATGTGCGGCCGGATGAGCGCGGTACGTAGCACCCGCGCGGGACGAAGCCAGACGAAGCAGCACGGACACGCGGGACTGGGCGCTTGGGTCAACACACCCGCGCAAGACGAGGAACAGAACGGACGGTCCTGCGCGGGTCAGACATGCGCGGGCCGGACCGTCCGTCCTTGCCCTGAGCGTTTTTCGACCCTGATTTCCTATTGGTCGAGACCTAATTGCTTTCAAGGAACTTTTAGTCAATTTCTATGATGTTTTTAGGGCTTTTAAGCCAAGTATAAGTACCCTTGTTATCCCTAATTTGGGACTTATGTTATTTTCTCTCTAAGAACACAAACCTTTGAGTAAAAAGCTTTATCTTGAATCATAATCTCTTCTCATCTTTGTGTTCTCGAGTGTTTGATTTCAGCTTCTTTCTTTCTCTACATGTTTAAGCTTGAATCTCTCATGGATTTAAGAGTAAACATGTGGATTAGTGAGTGATCCATTTAGGATTCATGGGTTAGGGTGATTGAGAGTGATTAAGTGTAGATACAAGGTGTTTAGTGTTAGATATATCCTTTCCTTGCATGATTTGGTGTTCTTAATGCTATATTTGAGTTGGCCTCTCAAACATAGAGCTTTAGGCATTCATGCCCGGAAGGTGTTCTATGAAATGCCTTGAACCAACTCATCTATGCTTTTAGCTTGCTTTACCTAAGGGATTAGTTGTTAAAGAAGCCAGGATTGCTATTAGACTCGTTCTTATTGTTTGCTTTGATCATTATAGTCAAAGGGATTTGATGTACTTGGGTGATCATTGCAAAAGAGCATTCATTTAGGGATAGAGTTTGTTCAAGCATATTGTCTAGGCATAAGGAATTAGATTGATTGAAAATTTGACATCTTGGATTGAACCTTAATCACTTAAGATCAAGTCCCTATACCCATGGGTCTCATCTCCTAATATTGAAAGAAAGTTTCATCTTTTATTGCATTTAAGTATTGTCTTAATTTAATAATCATCTCTCTTAATGGTTGCATTTATATTAAGCATAGACTTCCATTCCCTTTGCTTTGTGATCACTTAGAACTGGTTTGACATCCTTTATACTATAACATTTGATTAGGAGCCTTGAAAACTCCTATCATCACCTCTTCGCAGATAACTACGACCAAGTGATATACCATGATTTTATCACTTTTAGACCATTATATAAGTTTTATTTATAGTCTACTATATGTTTCATGAGTCTGTTTAGAATCTTTTCAGGTTCAGGTACGTTATGGGATCCTTTGGAGATTTTGAGATGGAGAACCGTGCTGATTGGTCAGAAGTTTAGCAATGGATGGAGGACTTTCCACGGTGCGACTGAGCTCATATTTTGGTAAAGATAGAGCTTTTAGTTAGATTTCCAATGCTAAAGGTTTGAGGTCAATCAGGATCCTAAATTAGAAGCTATGCCCGTTTTATCAAAGAGTGGTTCGTCTGACGCGCGAGCAGAAGCTGTCGAGGATTCAAGTTTGTGGTTAGCGTCGATTAACGCCCTCTGAGAGTTGAATGACGCCCATCCTGATCAGTACCCACGAGTTTTTATCAACTTACAAGAATTTCACTTTGGCTCCAAAGCTTCCCTTATTTGCAAAATAACCCAATACGTGTTTTAACATATATTATCTATTTCTAAGCCATTGCTGACGGCTAAGCTTTGTTATAGATTGGAGAGAAGAGAAGAAATCCTTCAGAGTTTACTTGGAACTCCCGTTGATTTAAATGTATTCAGATTATGATTTGTGTTATTGTTTTCATGTCTGAGCAATCACCCTGTTAGATCTAGAGATTTTATGATCTTAATGTCAAACTGATAATCATAGTATTGCTAGAGATGCTTATAGATTTCTACACCGTGATTTTTATCATACTAACTTCTTGATTAGTTGGAATAGTACGAGAGTGTTACTGATAACTCGAATATAGAATCATAGGATCATCATGAGACACAAGAGTGTAATCAGTAACCTGAATCTAAATCCTGCTGAGCTAGTTATCCATTCACAGCAAGAGTTGGTTTAGAATTGTAGTTGGACATATCAAATATGGTTTATTGCTTGTTTAATTCATCGGATACGAGCGAGAGCTGGGAAGCTTAATTATTTTATTCGAGTTCTGGAACTGAACCTTATAAACCCTTGGAACCATTGATTGTAGTTTTACACTCATTGATTGATAAATCCCTAGATCTAGGGTTTTCTCCTGATAACTTTATAAACCGATATTTTTACTAATTTCTTATCTGCTTTCTATTATTAATCTAGCCTAGTCTGACCAATAATCTATTGTGTGAAATATTGAGTCATTGTGGATTCGATCCTCAAGTACTACTACAATCCTCTTGTTTGGGAGAGTCGCTTGAAGGTTAATTTAGAATGTCATCAGGCGTTGTCTCTCCCCTTCTTCAAAGTTATCTGCGATTACCACACTCTCTGAAGCTTTTCTTTGCAGTTATTTGCAACCAAGTCTCTTATATGTTTCCTTTTAGTTATCACTGTGACCTAGTCGACACATCTTGCCTCTCCTCGGAACAGTGATGAGTAGGCTGCTCCGTATTTGCTCTTCCTCGTAAATTGTAACAAAGAAGAATTTCTATCCTTTTTCTCCTCTCAAATAGGGCTGATGAACATCCCCTCTGCCTTCTTCCTTGAAAGTAGCAACAAGCAAGACACCATCTTTGCTCTACGTGCCTTAACCACGAGAAATTTGTGATCTTATGGCCGAGCAGCTCATCTTCTTGTCTTTAAATCCCTTTGGTCTTATTTTCAACATCAAGTATTTAGTAAAAATGGCTAATAGTAAAATCCAATTTAGTTTCTGACAAGATGAAATGATCTATCGATTATTTCTAGAATCAACGACATAATTACGCGTAAATTAGAAGAAAATTCGATTTGTATGAAAACCACAATCTTGACCAAATAATAAGGCGCCAATGTGATATTCGCTAAACGAATCAGAGAAAATAATAACTAAAATATAAAGTTAAGAGGATAATCTCAGAAGAGAAAAATCGGATAAAAGGCAAGGCCTGAAAAAGGGAAAATAATTTTTTTTTTGAATGACGGGAAAATAAGAATAGAAAGGAAAGAAGATACATAAATCTCTTCAAGAATTGGAATGGCACCCGATCCACATATAAAGAAGAGAGACAAATATTCAGGAGCAAAGAGCCATTTTCATTGAAGAACCGCAACTTAGTTTTGGTGAACTAAGCATTTATGGAGAATTAGAATTTATAAGTTTTTCTTTGATTCGTTCTGGTAAAAAAAAATATAGTACTTCCTGAATTATCTTTAGCAACTATTCTCCGCCTTAGTTTGCTTCGCTTTGCTTTTACTTCTTTATATAAATGAACTTTGTGAAATAGTTCTGATCTATTGTACTCAACACTGTAAACAAACTATGATTGGTTTGATCCTTTTTCAAATAGTATGTAGGCAGTTTTTCGTAAGGTTCCACTCTAATCATAGAACAAATCTACATGTTTCTGCCTTTTTGGATAATTAAAATCATAAATTTTGATTCTCTGGCTCTGAATGGAAAAAGCGGATAAAGTTTTGTGTATCTAGCAGATCAATCGGAACAAGAGTGAATCAAGTGGATCTAGTGGATCCAGTGTAGTCCAAGCGGATCTAGCGTTTCAAAATATATGTTCGAATGGTAAAAATGGGTAAAAAGCGGTTCAAAATATTGTTTAAATTTAAAATAATTTATATAATTTTTAATTACTCTTTATATATAAAAGTATTTTAAAAAATCTTAAAACTGAAGTAATTATAAATCTTTCATTATATTTTTGACAAAATAGTATAATATTTTGAATTTTAATATTAACTAACCCATCAATTTAAAATATTTAAAAGTTTTTCTCAAAAATACAATACATTATCAAAATACGATTTTGAATAATAAAATATATATCCAAAATAGTAACCTAAATTATAATGCTCAAATGTATATAATAGAGCTCAGATTGGATGGTAATAATTAAAATGAGTTGCATACACTATTCAAGAAAAGAGTTGCATATATAAAATATTAAACAACACTGTTACTGGTGGAGATAATTGAACTACCCCTAAATAGGAGTTGGTGAAACGAACCGCTTGCGGTTCTTAAAACATGATCAAAGAATAAAACTTTTTTTAAAAGATGGTCGAACCACTTTGCGCACAAATTTATTACATTTTTGTTGAATGGGGTTAATATAGTGTATGCTACACACTTGCATTCCCTCCATCAATTATCCACCTTTATCTGTCTCTCATTCTCAGCCTAAAACGTTACATAAATACGTTTGTGCAGTTTGGGACCCACATATCTCATAAAATTATGGCCCTTTCTTTCAGCATTTTATTTAGGGAACTTTACTCAACTAATACATATTTTAGGACAAATGATTAGAATGTTATAGAACTTTTTTTTATTACTAGAATATTTTTCCCTATTTTTTATACCCAGCGTGCCCTTATTTCGCGTTATAAGAAAAAACATATTTACGAGAATGTCATTACTTTTTCATGCCACATAAGCAAAAACCCAGCGCCACATAGGAATTCGGTTCCGTATTTTCATTAACTCAGCCGTAAAGCGATGTCTTCGTTGTTACGGCTGCGTTATGACTACGTTACGGCCGAGTTAAAGAATACGGCTGACTTAATAAAGACTGGCTGACTTACGTACATAACTCAGGCTACCGTACATGATTTACAAAAATCCGACTGAGTTATGGAGTAGCGGCTGACTTACTTACAGTCGTTACGGCTGAGTTATACATAGATTTTATGATTTTTGAAAAATTTAGCTGAGTTATAGTTGTGACACGACTGAGTTATGTCTCTCCGGCTGAGTAATAAAATTAGAACGGCTGAGTTATTTGAGATTGATACGGCTGAATTACTTTTAATCAGTCGTAACAAGCTGGATTAAAGTAAAACTCAGCTGAGTTACGGCTGACTTATTAGCGAAAGATTAATTACTAGAATAGTATACCTTTGACGGCTGCTTTAATTGACGATACAACTGACTTATTGTTTTACGTCCTTGTTACGGCTGAATTATTTACAAAAGATTAATTGCTAGAATAGTATCCCCGTTTCAGCTGACTTACGTTAGACGTCACAGCTGACTTAGTTTTAGTAAGCTATTTATTCGTTTAGCGGCTGACTAACCAATTTGCCATGTCATCCGCCATGTCACAAAATCGGTTTGCCATGTCATCACTAACTTACTAATTTTACAACTCGGTTCGGTTTATCGGTTCGGTTTATCGGTCTGTTCATCTTCTTCTTCATTTTCTCTCCTTTGTATACTGTTTATGTTAGAGAAAATTACTAGAATTCTTCATCTTTCTCAGAGTTCTTATGGATCCGGTTTTTATTGTTTCTGGAAAGTGGATTAAGAAATACAGATATGTTTTCAACCCCGACAGTAGAGGGTGCAGAGTTCTCCATTTAGATGAGGAAACAACACATGAAGAATTCTCAAAGTGTGTACTCGATGATTACGGATTGAATGAATTAAGTCATGAGATTCAGCTTAGCTACATGTTTTGAATAAATCTTTGAAAAAATGGCACGACACTCCACCAGTTTACGTCTCCAATAATCGACAGTTGCAAGGTTTCCTAAGCCTAAAGAAAAGCGAACAGCTACGTCTTTGTGTGGAGATTATGGAGAAGAAGGATGTCGAAATGAACCGGAATGAGAGAGCTAGAGAGAAGAGTAAAACGTTGTACAGTTTTAGCTCAGAAGTCGAGGTTTCAGATGTTGAATCAAGAGACGAAAACCACAGTTTGGAAGATGAACGCGAGGACAATGAGAATGACTGCTGTAGTAAAGTGGAAGGAGAAACACAGAATGAAAGCGGAGAAGATGTATTATTTGAAGAAGACGACGATGATGATGAATTTGAAAGCTGCTTTGATATGTTCGACGACTCGGACGGTGCGTCATCTGAAGATGATAACTTCAGCTCAAACGATGAGTCTCCAACACAAGAGGATTCACCGACGCTACCTTCCAAGCAGACAACTCAGAACTATTCCACTAGCGGATGTAGCGGGAATCCGGAGGTTCTTAAGCTGGAGATGTCGTCGCTAAATCTTTGTGTTGGTCAACGATACGAGAATAAAGACGACTTGGAGAGACGACTGCAACTTCTTACAGTGAGGGATCGATTCGGTTTTGATGTGGAGATATCCAGTCCGACGTTATTAATTGTTAAGTGTTGGGTTCCCGGATGCATCTGGAGAGTGCGTGCTTCTACAAAAGGGAAAACCCCCGGCATTTTATGTTCGTATTTACGATGAGGATCATTCATGTTCTGTAACTGAGCGTCCTAATCGACGTTGACAAGCAACACCGGATATTTTAGGACATTTGTACAAAGACTTTCTCGGCGACGTTGGTCCGGACGTCCGCCCAACGAGTGTCGGAATAGCTATAACTAAGCAGTTTCGTGTAAAGGTATTTTTAAGTTTCGGCTGACTTATTTATACGACTTGGCTCAGTTACTTTGATATTAGAACTTATTTATAAGAACGATGCGTCTATTTTAAATATGTGTTGTGACTGAAATGTATAGAATCGTTTTTTCATGTGGATAGATGGATTATTGGAAATCCCATCGGACGCTGAGATTTGCAAGGGAAATCGAGGAGGAACACCTGAGAGTGGGTATGAAAACTTGCCTTCTTACTTATACATGATAAGAAGGGAAAATCCGATTCTGATTCTGGCGTCTTCAAATCGATGAGTTTGGCCGATTCATGTATGTGTTTCTTGCGTTTGGTGCGAGCGTAAATGGGTTTCCTTTCATGCGCAAAGTTGTGGTTGTCGACGGTACGTTTCTTAACGGTATATACAAGGGGACGCTTCTCACAGCACTAGCTCAGGATGGTAACTTTCAGATTTTCCAATAGCCTTGCATGGTTGACACTAAAAATGATGATTCGTGGGATTGGTTTTTTTCGGAACTAAAACTTTTGATTCCTGACGACGAGGGTCTTGCGATAATCTCGGATAGGAATAGGTCAATAGGCAAAGCAATTGGAAATGTATATCCGCTTGCTTCTCGGGAAATTTGCACGTACCATTTATATAAGAACATTTTGGGACGGTACAAAGGAAAAGATGCATTTCGTCTGGTGAAGAAAGCGGCAAGATGTTTTAGGGTGGCTGACTTTGAAGCGATATTCGATGAGATTGAAGTGATTAATCCTGAACTCCATGGCTATCTCCAAAGAGCTGTTGTGAGACTGTGGGCGCGTGTTCATTTCCCGGGCGAGAGGTACAATTTGATGACTACAAACATAGCTGAATAAATGAACAGAGCACTGTCGAATGCTAGAGGTGTTAACATTCTTCGAATATTAGAATCAATTCGGGTTATGATGACAAGATGGTTTGCTGAACGGAGACAGGATGCCAGATTGCAGCAAACCACGCTTACGCGTGGTGTGGAGAAACAACTACAGGTAAGTCAGCCGGGACAGTCACGATAAATCAGCCTAAAGTATTGTTTATTCATCCTGTTATATTATAACTCAGCCTGTATAATTCTGCATTTTTAATACGGTCGCGTAAGTGACACCAGAATGTTGACGGTACAAAGGATTGATGATCATCACACTGAAGTTAAATATGGATCATCTCACGAGTCTTTGCATGTTTGTTAACTTGATACTGAAAAAGTGCATGTGCCAGCGTTTCGAACGCGAGAAATTACCATGTGTACACGCAATCGCAGCTGCGGAGTACATGAATGTTTGTCGTATATCTCTTTGCAGTCCTTACTATAACAATGCTTATTTGATGAGCGTCTACGCTGAATCGGTTATGCCGGTTGACAGGGCGCTTCCTGTTCCAGAAAACGTGGCTAACCAACCGTGCTTGCCCCCGGATATTCGTCAACAACCAGGAAGACCTAAGAAAAGTAGGATGAAATCTGCTTTAGAAGTTGCACTTTCAAACAAACGTCCTAGGAAAGCACACACATGTTCTCGATGTCGACATAGTGGACATAATGCAAAAACTTGTCTGATGCCGTAAGTGTATTCATTTATTACGGCTTATTTATGGTTTTCTATTTTTTGTAAAACGGCTGGGTTAATTATTTTCATGATTTTGTATTACAGCTGGGTTACGGTTTTGAATGTTTTGTATTGCGGCTGAGTAATTAGTATCATGTTTGGTAATACAGCTGAATTATGATTTCGGTCAGGCTATCGTTTGTACACGACTGAATTAAGAGAATCTAACTAGAAACTCAGTTAAGCAAAGTTAATTTATCGTCTCGAAATTATAAAGGTCTCGATGTATGCGAGGCAGACGTATTTTTCAGACATCATTATTTCGAAACTGGAAGAAATAGTATACGTCCTTTATAAATCAACTAATGGCTGGGTTAGGCTGACTGATGTGACGAGTGGAGACGACTAAAACTGTTAATTTTATATTCGGTATTACGTAAGTCTCGATATTAGTATTTTTTTGTGACGTGGAGAGATGACTAATTTATTTTAGAGAAACTTAAATGTAAGTACTAATAACGACTTTTATAGGGCTGAGGAATGGAAAATAATTCCCCTTTGGAAAGCAACTTTTCGGCCACCTCAAAAATCAATATACGTGACGGCTGATTTATAGTTATAACATGGCTGATTTATAGTTATTACATGGCTGATTTATAGTTATTTCATGGCTGAGTTAAACGAAACTAACTAAAAACTCGGTTAAGAAAAGTTACTTTATCGTCTCGAAATTATAAAGGTCTCGGTATTATTTTGACACGCCTAATTAAGGGCGGCATAGTTGATTGAAGTGACGTGGGCAAAAAACTATTTGTTTTAACTTAATTGTTCATTCATAATTGTTGATCCCTTCTTATATATCTTGATTTAAATAGGAAAATTTAGTAAAAGACAACGAAACCAAGTGAAACTTAGATAATTACAATTGTACCTACGACTATCCAAACCCGAGCCCAATACCGACCCAACAAATTCGGATATCCACTTCCAGAAATTGAATTCCCGAATACTTTTCCCCTTCTTTCTCCTTATTGGTTGAAATTGAGGTTTCACTATTTCCAACTCATTTCTCCCTGTATCCGTCGCGTTTCTCTTGAAATTTTCTCTGAAAACCCTACTCAGCGGAGATCGAGAATCAAAACCCAAATCATGTTGAAACAAGACGATCCGAAGGCGAAAGAAGACGTGTCGAGTAGTGTAGGAGGAGAAGAAGCGGCTATTTATAAATTCTCCGAAGAAGCAACAATGGATGAAGCAAACCCAAGCACCATCGACAAATCTTTTGCTCCGGGAACCGAGCAAAGTCCCAGAGATAAGGATGTCCGAGAAGAACACAAGGAACCCGGAGAAGTAGAGAAGGACGCCAAAGAAGGAGGAGCTGAAATGGAGGTTGTTCAAATGGAGATGGTGGTGAACAAAGAACAAATAGATTATTGTTGACGTTTTAGATTCTCATACAATCTGCTGAGAGAACAAAGAGAGATTATAGAAGAAAAAAGAAAGAACAAAGAGACAAAGACGTGTAGAAGATTACATTTAATCAAAGGTTTAATCAAAGACGTGTCGAAAATTGTTATCCTTGATTTAAAAGTTCAACCAATGAGAAAGAAGGACGAAGATAGACAAAATAATGATTGTTAGCCACTAGATCAAATTCAATCAATGGTCCTAAAAAATAATAAAATTTTTATTTTCGTTTCCCTTTAATTGTTTTCAAAAATTGCTTAAATTTACAGAATTAAACATGATAATTTAAATTCAGTATATAATAAGGTTTGAGGATTAAAGGTTTGAAATATTGAGATTTGAGATTAATTTTTAAACTGTAATATGAAATTAGTTTAAAGGTTTAAAATAAAATAATTATAGTAAATGAAATTAGTTTTAAGGTATAGGGTTTGAAGGTTAAAGGTTTTGGCTAATGATTGAGATTAATTTTGAAACAGAAATAGCTTTTGACTTTATATTTAATATATGAAGTTAAATTTAAGATTTGTTGTTAAAATATTAGAGTTTAAGTTTATAGTTTAGGGTTTAAACCTTAAATTTTAAATAATAAAAACTATCATATTTAATGTTCAAAGATTAATTTATAAGTTTGATAACTATATAATTCTATAGTTTAGGATTTGAGGTTTAGGTTTAAGAAAAGATTAAAGTTAGAGTCTTATAAGTAAGTATTGTATAAGTCATTGGAAAGAGAACATACATATTCAAGATCAAGTTAAAGTCTCAACTTGAAAATTCAAGAAACTATACACATTCAGTTGATTTATATTCACTTGATATTGATAAGATGATTTTCAATATAACTTTTTAAGTACCTGAATTCAGTTTACCGATTTTAGGGTATGTTTGAGGTATTGCTGAGTTATATAAACGATACGACTGAGTTATCTAAACGATGCGGCTGAGTTATATGAACATTTTATGATTTTAGGGTATATTTGAGGTATGACTGAGTTATATAAACGATACGACTGAGTTATCTAAACAACACGGCTGAGTTATATAAACATTTTCTGATTTTAGGATAGGTTTAGGGTATTACTTCTTGACAGATCAGATCAGAAAGACCAAATAAGATCTCACCGCAAGCTATCAAACTTCAGTTTCAATACAGTCACAACACAAGGCGATTCATACACAAGAAAAATATTTTAATAACACTATAATTTTGCTATTATACAGTTTTCCATGGCATTTTTCATGTGCCATAACATACAGTTTTCAAACTCTCACCACCTGAATCATCAAAATTTACAATTTATCAGAGCTCCAATGAACATAAAAACAGAACATACCAACAAAATCTAAAACTATGGCTACAAGAACAAGTTAACACAATTATATAAACACATTCATGTATGTAATTAATTTCAGTCCTGCATACCACCATATATTCTCTCCTCTGCTCACGACCAGCAGCTCTGCCCAAGAACAAAAAAAAAAACAGATTCAAAATAGACAGATAGAGAAGCAAATAGAAAGTGACCGTGTTGGTGGTGAAAGACTGCGACGGAATTGAAGGGAGTGCGACGGGATCGACGAGCCTATTCCCATGTCTTCTCCGACACATCCCATGTCTTCTCCTCTCTCGACCATCTCTCTCTCTCTCGTCTCAAGAACGAGATCTGTTCAGATCTCATAAAATAATTTAAAAGAGACAACCCTAAAAACAAAGAGAAAAAAAAATGAAAAAAAGAATCTCAAAAAAGAAGTTGTTAATTAGTGATGTGAATTTTATTAATTATATTTTAATTACTGATGTGGATAATTAATTTATGATGTGGTTTTGATGTTTAAAAATAATTTCAATTAAAAAAACTAACCAAAGGTCTTTATTGTCATTTACTAAGGAGACTATAACATTCTAGTAATTTTGAAAAGATGTATAACACCCTAGTAATAAACCAACTTTTCTATAGCATTCTAGTAATTTTCTCTTTTATTTAAATTAAAATATGTTGCAAAACAGAACAATTTGGGAGGATATTTACCATACACCATTTTAAATGTTGTACTAGTTTTATTCCGTGCTTTCAAAGCGGGGGTATTGTTTTACTTTTCAAATTTATATAAATGTGTCAAAACAGGGATATTGTTTAACCCAATCAAATGGGATGTTGTTTAACCCAATCAAAATATATGTTTTTGGTACATGTATATTTTATAGTAAAAATACGCTAATATGCCACACTTTAAAGGGACAAACTGGGATCGGTACCCCTTGAAAGGAAATTGGTGTAACTAGTCCCCTTTATCTCAAAATACCAGCGCTATCCTTCGTAATTGGCAAGCTAATGGCAGTGATACGAAATGGCAGGTTAATGGCACGGCTTCAGATAGGATTATCTGGCAAGATAATGGCAATGATAAAGAGCTTTCGTTTAATGACAAGGAATTTGTTCTTCTGATTGATCATTCTTTGCTCTTTTTTATCTTATATGTAGTGTGCAAATCATTTTATGATCATCATTTGCTCCTTTTTTGATCTTAGATGTGGTGTACAAATCATTTTACGATCATCATGTTGTGGTTTTTTGGAAATCTTGGTGTCTAATGTTGTGTATTCTAGGTTATTTGTGAGTAAAAAATATTGTCTCAGTATGATTTCAAAATGATATAAATTACTGGGTTATTAGAGACATAAAGATTTAAAAAAAAATTTATACAAAGATGATTTGAAGTTGGTGCTTATAATGTTTTTGAGCAACGAGAGGTAAATAGATAAGATAGATTTTATCTATTCATCAGATAGGCTAAAACCTCTAATGGCCGCATGATTGTTTGAATTGGCTCAATTTCTCTAATGGGCCTTAGTCACATGATTGTTAGGGCAAATGTTAACAGCAAAAGAAAACAATAAATCATCTCAGATTTTGGCCCAAAAAAAATCATCTCAGATCTAGTATATTGCTTTTATCCAAATAATCTGAGAAAGCAGCGACGAAAACCCTAAGTTTGACCGCTCTCGCGTTTTAAAAGGAAGTTGTAAAAGGACAAGCTTTTCGAATCTAGTCTCCTCACTACTGTCTCCAACGGTACTCACATGATAATAGTTATAACTTGGATGTTTGTTGGTCCATGCTAAACTAACTGGTTTTTTTGTTGAGTTGCAGGTGTTGAAAATTGCTCATCAAGGTAAAGGGAGAGACACCTACCCTCCCTGAGCAAGAGGGTAGAGATACGAACTTGGTCGATGCGAGTAAAGACCTAAACCCGAACCCTGGTGAAGTAGACCAAGACGTGATTTCGGGTGAAGAACAAGATGTAAAGATCTGCGTGGAAGAAAAAAAGGACGTGAACTCGGTTGAAGAAGAAGAAGACGCGAAGAAGAATCCTAGCCAAGAAGACAGAGAGATAGGATCTGAGGAGAGGTCGAGTCACGAGACTCCGGTTGTTGATGATGTTCAGCCAAATGAAGGAGTAGGAGATAAGGATGAGCGAAGTAGCAGCCAGACCTTAAGCAACTATGGAGACACGCGGGTATGTGATTATGAGTCACTCTCTTAGTTTGTGAAAGTAATTGGTATAATTAGAATGACTTCTTCGTTTTGATTGGAAAAATGGAGTGAACTAGTGATTGATGATTGATGTTTAGTGGGTAATTTGGACTAAAACTGATGTATACCTTGTCCCACTGTTCGACAGTTGCCCTATTTCAATCCTCCGCTCAATATCTTAGATATCTCGTTAAATGATTTGGAAGAGCTCGTTATGGGAGAGTGGGAGCATATTGGGGCGTTAGACGTGAGAGTCGATGCATTATAAGAACGATTTGAAGAGGCCGGAAACAAGATGGAGGCTTTAGAAGAACGATGTGAAGAGGTCGGGAACTCGATGAAGGCTATAGACAAGACGGAAGCTTATGTCGAGAAAGTAGTCGCTGCATTGGAAGGACAAGATAAAGAGCTTGGGAACAAGACGGAAGCTTATGTCGAGAAAGTAGGTGAAGACTCACATGAGGATGAGAAGAAGGGGGAGAAAAAGGGGAAGGGTGTTAAAAGGACAGACCACGCGTTGGATGATAACCTGAGCAGGACAATGATTAAGTGTAAGAAGCAAAAATGAGATATTTGTACGTGGTTGTGGAAATATGACTATCACGTTGTTTTATGGTTAAACTTATGTTGCTTGTTGTTGGTTGATGTATAACTAACTTATGTTGCTTGTTGTTGGAACCATAAGTTGCTTATCTAGTTTTATATTTTATTCTCTTGCATTGAAATGTTTTTCGTGTCGGTCTGGTACAACAACGTACGATTTCAATGTTTGAATATTTTTGTAGTCATTACACATTATTCATAAGACATATTAGTCATAACTAATCCGATTCATTACACATTAGACATAAGACATAAGAGTTAATTAGAGTGATTAAAAATTACACATTAAACAAAACCAGAGAAAGAGTTCATTACAGGCTTCAACAGCCACTTGATGATTAACGTCATTACACATTAGACATTACTACGCTGCCGAATCATTACAAAACAACAGCTTGATTTACTTAAACATGAGCACCATACCTATTAAAACTAATACAATAACCATTACACCAACAAAGTATTCAAAGCCATTGGTAAACCTTGATTTCTTCTTAGCTAACTCACACACTATCTTCTCAAGCCTATCCAGCTTCTGCTTGGTGCCATTATGGAGATCCTTAACCTGGTTAAGTTGTGTCTAATAGTCACTCAAAAAGGTTAGATAATCTACCTTTTCAGCGAATTGAAGTGTGTGTCTGTCCCTGGCTCTCATCTCCTCCATAACCGCCACATCCCACCATTTCCAAACATGACACTCTCCATCATCAACATTCTCACACGTGTAGTATCTTCTACCTGGATCATTTATAGTGTGAAATGTTGCTAGAAGAGATTGACCACAACAGTAGCATGTCTGCGGGAATCCAAACTCAACCTCGGGTTGCGGAGGGTACTGAACCGGCGCACCATTATTGTAGCTTATCTCAGCTTGGTCCTGACGAATAAGATCTTCTATTTCGCTGTAGCCACTGTCGACTGTGTACCCACCATACTCCTCTGATTCCGAAGGCTGGCTATAGCTATAATCATGTCCCATGTTTAACTTATCATCAAAAAAAAATTCAAGCTAAATATTAGGTAGACAACTAATAAGCATTCATCAGAATCGGATCCTAAATGAAATCAACCATCAAACCTATCTCAGTAAGCATTAACCACAACAGTCAGATTTGGTCTATGCATACAAGGAAGACGAACCAAGATTTACAATTTGTTCTTCTTCTTCTTCTTCGTACCCAATCACTAACTAATATACACTAACACCAAGCATACAATCACAAACGGCTATCATATCATCACAACAAAGAGCAACCAAACGAAGAAACGGAGGATACAAATCGTCATTCACAACAAAATCTTCTAAATCACAAGACGGAGGAGGAACACATACCTCGTTTAGATTAGAATCGGCAGACAGTCTTCGGATGAGGGAACAGATCGATGTGGAGTCAGCGCAATAGAAAGGATGTCGATTTGTGGATGAAATCGCCAGGGAAGCTATCGCCAAAGCTTTCGCCACCGACAAGAGAGAATCGGGAGAAGTCTGAAAAATACAATAATCAAAGCAACTTTCCCCTAATCGATTTCAATACCCAATCGCCTGCTGCCACGTTGCTATTAAGGACCAAGCCCTAAACTTCTTGTTTTTTAGTTTGTAATGTTTTTTAGTGTTTTTGTTTTATTTTTTGACCCAAAATCGCTAAGGCCCGCGATTTACGTAGAAGAAAACTAATTCTAGAGCTTTACTTTACAGAGTTTATTCTCATCATGATAAAATTTGAAGACTAAAACCAGACACGTATTGACTATCAATTATGTTCAATTGCACATGGGAGGATATAATTTCTTTTTTCATAAATTCATTTTCAATTATGATATTGAAAGAACCAAATCGAATCCATAACATCAATCATACCCAAAAAGCTGTATAACAACACTTAAATATTTGTTGACCCTTTAAAAAGTTTCAAGTTAAAGAATCCCTTCTCCCAGATTAAGCCTTCTATTGCATTTTTATAGTATATTATTGAATGTAAAGTATTTTAGATTTTGTGGATATTGATGATTACATTTTATGAGTATACTCTATATGACTAATCGAATGTTATTTGTACCCCTACAGATTTGATTTTTACAATTTCATAATTTTTCTTGGTAATGAATGATTATGTATTTGTAAAAGTCGAATTCTGTGGGGTTACCATTATATATAGTAAGAAGTCTATAATGACATTTATAATTATTGTGAAAATAAAAATATGTATTTTTCTCTTCTTATGTCAAATGTATTTTTCTCTTTTTACTCAAGGTATTTTGATAAAAACCAATGTGATGTTCTATCACTTTTTTAGTTTTTTAGCTTTTGTAGAAGAGATGGATAGGAAGAAAACCAAAATATCTTGTCCGTTGATTTTGAATAGCCAAGATCGTGATCCGCGTGATAAATGTAACACCCAATCAGAGAGCCGGAGAAAGCCAAGAGATCTGGTCCATTGATTTTGTTTAATCTAGCGGTCTACACGAGTCATCATCCTTAGTGTGGAAGGGAAGTTTTACGTAGAAGTGAACTAATTCTATAGCTTAAAATCAAAATCAAAATATATTCATATACTGAGTACTTCTGTAGTCTAGATCATATGTAAATATAATATAACCGATCGATATAAGCTAATTATTATTTTTGCAAAAGGGTTTGGGGTTTGGGGTATAGTTTAGGGTTTGGAATGAAGGAATGCGTACACAATGTGAAGAATAGAAGGGATGTAGAGGAAGAAGACCGAAATATCTGGTCCGTTTATTCTGACGAATCTAAGATCGTGATGCGCGTGATAAATGTAACAGCCAATCAGAGAACCGAAGAAAGGCAAGAGATCTGTTCGATCGATTTTGTCTAATCTAGCGGTTGATAATAGTATTCTTACCCACTTATAAATGTGTATAAAATAATAGGTTCAACCGAAAGAAAAAATTGCAGTATCGTACCTATATCTTACTCACCCAAAAAAATGGAACAAAAAGCACATCAAAACTCATCACAAACTCCTATTCGTAAGCCTAAAGCAAAAATCAAAAGAAAACTTGATGAAGGTAATAACTCATACGAGCTACTCCTTTGTTTCTTAAAAGAAAGTGCAGCGATCATTGAACAGGATTACAGGGTGGCTCAGTTGCGTATACAAATTGAAGCCAAAAAACTAGCTCTGAAATAAATGGAAGTAGAAAATAAAATATTACTAACGAGTTTAAGCTCTATAGGTGATAATAATATACGTGAGTTTATTCGCTCCGAACAAGCAAGAATCATTCAGAAAAGGAAGGAGCAACAACATCATCCACCCACTGCACCAATCTGTTCTTGTACTTTTAAGTTCTCGTAATAAAATGTATTCGATCCGAACAAGCAAGTCTTCTCAATTTTTTTTTTTTAAAAAACAAGCAAGCAAGTCTTCTAATATTTGGGTGTGTATGTTGTTTGATTATTTATGTAATTCATATCATCTTTTATGAAACAACCAGGTGGGCATGCCCTTCTTAATATTATAACTAAGTTGATGATAACTTATCGTTTTAAATTTAAACATAAAAGCTAAAACCCAGCAAAAAATTTATTAATTATTTGGCACTTAGATTCAAGAGAAAATGACCAAAATGACACTAAACTAAGTTTTGGTTCCCAAATTAGCACTCAAGACCCAAAGTCATAAAAATAGCATTTATTAAAGGGATAATTTACCTTTATGACCTTTCCTCCTTTGAATAATTAAAAAAACGAGGTTTGAAAATCAATCGTAGGATACTATCCTTTCTGGTCGTCGTCGTCTCCTCCGCAGTCTCCGCAGTGTTCCTTTTCGTCGGCGTCCGATCCACCATCTTCAGATCTGCCATCTTCCATCACCACATCCCTACAAAACCGGATCTTCTCCATCCGCCGGAGCGAGCCGATGGGCGACTCCGGGTCACGAGGAGCGTCCCAAGGGCTTCTTCATGAACCGCACTCCTCCGCCGCCGGGGCAATCGCGGAAATGGGAGGATTGGGATTCCTCACGATCGTCATCACGGGCTCAACGCGAAGCCTGATCTTTCGATCGAGACTTGGGCCCATCAGAAATCCCTGGAACGCCTCGAGACGGAGAGGCTCCCGTCCGCTGGAGATTCTTCAGATTGAGTATGAGCGCTTGATCTATGGATGGTTGATATGCCCTCCTTAAACTTCGTTTCAGTATTTTTGTTTTTGTTGATAATGATGTTTGTGATGAAATAAGTCTACTTATCATTACATTTCAAAAATCTGATCACTTTTGATCATCATCTTTAATTTGATTCTTCTTTTTGAAATGATTCCATTCGTCTATTTGATTGTTCAGGTATTAGACTTTGTTATCTGGTACTTCCTGGTGAAGTTCAGAGCTAGTTTAGGTCCATCTCGTAGTATAGCTGTAACTAGGTGAAGGAATGGCCCCCAATGAGTTGAGTTAGACATGGCATGCTTCAAGAAGTCTCATAGTGTAGATATATTCTATGGTATATGATTGTTACTTTGTGCACCGTTAGCATTGATTTTGTTATGTTTTAAAGTGGTCATGGAACCTGCCGTTTGGTATATGATTGTGGCTTTTACTGCTCATTATAAACATCCTCAATAAGATGTAAACATCCACTTAATCTCTTCTCTCATGCAGATCTACTACCTGGATTTGTTTGTTTTAAAGCACTGATTTTGATACTTGTCTTTAGAGATAAAAACATAGCTTTTACAAGCTTGATCTTGCTTCTCAAGTTCTGAAAGTGATTGCCTTTTTTTTAAAATGGTTTCTTTGTTTGATGTCAGTTCATGAAAACCCACATAACATATCAAACCACCACTGTTCTGTTATAGTGACATTGTTTATCCCACTACGATGTAATGAATGTTTTTCTTAAAAAAATTAGAAAGCGAAATCTTTCAATACATAGTTGCTTCATTTGTTACCTGTTTTGTTTTGATGGTTTCAGTGTCTTTAAAAGGTGGTTTCTTTACCGGTCTTTTAAGGCAGCTCATTGTTTCTTCTTGTAGGAAGAACTGCTCAGGTTACAAGTTAAAAGAGACGACTGGTAGTGGCATCTTTACTAATGAGCCCAAAGGCGTATCTGAATCCGATGCTTCTACTGGACTTCGTACTATCAAGTAAACTTACTTTCTCTTATTATGTTTCTCAGTAGATATATATATATAGTCAAGTGTGTAAACGAAAAGATTTGTTTGATGTAATGTACTATGAATTTTTGCAGCAAACTCTGAAAGGAGTGAGTCAGATATCTTTCATTGCTGACGGGAATGTTTTCCCCAAGAAACCAACCACTATTCAATAAGTAGTGTGGTGACTATTTTTACTTGATATCCTAACATTCTTTGTAATTAAATATTTTGTTTAGGAAGTCCTTCCTAAATATTTTATTTGCTATCATAAAATTTAATTTTTAACTAAACATTAATTTTTTAGGAAACCCTTCCACACTATGTAACTTGCTATCCAAAATTTTAAATTAAATATTATTATTTTAGGAAGTCCTTCCTAAATATTTTACTTCTATCCTAACATTTTTTTTCTTTTTAATTAAATATTAATTTTTTAGAAAATCCTTCCTAAATATTTTACTTGATATCCTAACAATTTTTCATTTTTAATTAAATATTAAATTTTGAGGAAACCCTTCCTAAACAATTTAATTTTGAAGAATCTGCACATGAAATTAGAGAAGAAACCATCGGGAGGAAGATCCTTAATTTTGGCTAATCATGTCTATATAAATGAGATTTTACTAGATTACACTCAGAAACCATCGAACTTTTGTCTTTTTCTTGTCAATACTATTTTTCTTCTCTTGTTACCTCTATGACACTTTCCTGAAAGTGAAATCAAACAGTATAAGGATGAGTAAGTTCCATACCAACAACTCTATTCAGACCAGCTTTATAGTATACAATAAGCTTGTGGATTTAGTTCATACAGCTTCTGTCTTTGCATCTGCTTAAACTCCATCGGATTTTTTTTTGGAAGATTAAGTTTTAATTTAGGATAGCCATCCTGAACAAGGATTGACTAATATTTCTTACACGCTTTTGATTCTCTTCGAAAACAGATGATTCTCCTCAGCCTAGTGGATATACCACTACTCTTTCAAGACTTTAAACTTACACGGCTAAACCCGTGTTCGATTCCCATCGGAATCGGACTTCTTATGTTTTTTTTTTAATTAAATAAAAATGTGTTTAGGAAGCCCATCCTGAACATGTTCAATGCTTTCCTAATTTTAAAATATATTATTTCACTTTAAATACATTTATATGTTCAGTACAAACAAATGATTCTCCTCAGCCTAGGGGATATACCACTACTCTTTCAAGACTTTAAACTTACATGGCTAAACCCGTGTTCGATTCCCATCGGAATCGGACTTCTTATGTTTTTTTTTAATTAAATAAAAATGTGTTTAGGAAGCCCATCCTGAACATGTTCAATGCTTTCCTAATTTTAAAATATATTATTTCACTTTAAATACATTTAAGTGTTCAGTACAAACAGATGATTATCCTCAGCCTAGTGGATATACCACTATTCTTTCAAGACTTTAAACTTACACGGCTAAACCCGTGTTCGATTTCCATCGGAATGAGACTTCTTATGTTTTTCTTTAATTAAATAAAAATGTGTTTAGGAAGCCCATCCTGAACATGTTCAATGCTTTCCTAATTTTAAAATATATTATTTCACTTTAAATACATTTATGTGTTCAGTACAAACAGATGATTCTCCTCAGCCTAGTTGATATACCACTACTCTTTCAAGACCTTAAACTTACACGGCTAAACCCGTGTTCAACATTCCTTACACGCATTTGATTCTCTTCGAAAGTAGACTTATGCAAGAAAACACACTCATTCTCTACTTTAAACTGACATGGCTAATCCCGTGTTCGATTACCCTCAGAATCAGACTTTTTATGTTTTTTTAATTAAATAAAAATGTGTTTAGGAAGCCCATCCTGAACATGTTCAATGCTTTCCTAATTTTAAAATATATTATTTCCCTTTAAATACATTTATGTGTTCAGTACAAAGAGTTGATTCTCCTCAGCCTAGTGGATATACCACTACTCTTTCAAGATTTTAAACTTACACGGCTAAACCCGTGTTCGATTCCCATCGGAATCGGACTTCTTATGTTTTTTTTAGTTAAATAAAAATGTGTTTAGGAAGCCCATCCTGAACATGTTCAATGCTTTCCTAATTTTAAAATATATTATTTTAATGCTTTCCTAATTTTGTAGACAATGAACTCTATTTGGTGATTCTATAGCCAATGAATTTTCTCATAGATTCTGATTATGTTTTTTTGGAAGATTAAGTTCCAATTTAGGATAGTCATCCTGAACAAGGATTGTCTAACAATCCTTTCACACTTTTGATTCTTTTCGAAAACAGACTTATGCAAGAAAACACACTATTTTTTTTTTTGGAAACCCATCCTGAAAGTGCCAAAAGCTATCCTATTTTAATGTTCTCTATTTTGTAGACAACTAACTCTATTTGGTGATTTCTATAGCCAATGACTTTTTTATAGATTTTTATTATGTTTTTTTTTGAAGATTAAGTTCAATATTAGGATAGCCATCCTGAACAAGGATTGTCTAACATTCCTTACACGCTTTTGATTCTCTTCTAAAACAGACTTATGCAAGAAAACACACTCATTTTTTTTGGAAACCCATCCTGAAAGTGCCAAAAACTATTCTATATAACATATGTGTGTTTATATTGATACCACATTTAACACTTTCTTGATAGAATTATTGAAAACTTCAAGCTATCCTATTTTAATTTTTTCTATTTTGTAGACAACTAACTTGATTACGTTCAGTTTCAAGATAGCCATCCTGAACAAGGATTGTCTAACATTCTTTACACGCTTTTGATTCTTTACGAAAACAGACTTATGCAAGAAAACACACTCATTTTTTTTTGGAAACCCATCCTAAAAGTGCCAAAAGCTATTCTATATAACATATGTGTGTTTATATTGATACCACATTTAACACTTTCTTGATAGAATTATTGACAATGCTTCAAGCTATCCTATTTTAATGTTCTCTATTTTGTAGACAACTAACTCTATTTTGTGATTTCTATAGCCAATGACTTTTTTTATAGATTTTGATTATGGTTTTTTTTGGAAGATTAAGTTCAATTTCAGGATAGCCATCCTGAACAAGGATTGTCTAACATTCCTTACACCCTTTCGATTCTCTTCGAAAACAGACTTATGCAAGAAAACACACTCATTTTTTTTTTGGAAACCCATCCTGAAAGTGCCAAAAACTATTCTATATAACATATGTGTGTTTATATTGATACCACATTTAACACTTTCTTGATAGAATTATTGAAAATGCTTCAAGCTATCCTATTTTAATGTTCTCTATTTTGTAGACAACTAACTCTATTTGGTGATTTCTATAGCCAATAAATTTTCTTATAGATTTTGATTATATTTTTTTTGGAAGATTAAGTTCAATTTCAGAATATCCATCCTGAACAAGGATTGTCTAACATTCCTTACACGCTTTTGATTCTCTTCGAAAACAGATTTATATGTAACATATTTAACTAAGATAAAACTAAACTTAACATCAAACTCATCGCATGATACAATATCGGTTAACCAGAACCCCAAATCCCGTTATTAATTATTTGATTCTCATGAGACAAAGGAAGAGACCCCTCTGGCTTATACATTGGTTCAATGAGCCGGGTGAGGGTAAGCTGTGTGGGTGCGGTGAGCCTGGAGGATGCAAGCACAGTGAACCGATGTTAGAATAAGAATGCCTGCCTGAACAAGTGTGGAGCGCAGGGAATTTATCACAGACAGCTTGAGCCGCTCAAGGTGTAAGGTAAGTGCATTGGCTAATGTTGAGACTTCTTAGTCCTTCTTCATCAAACTTGCCTTTCTTAACCGACCGCCACATCTCGTGCTTGTTCTTCACTCCACTCTGAGCCAGTGAGTACATTGCTCTGTCAGTTATGTTCCTGCAATAGTATAGCCCCAATGACCTCAAGTGTACACACCTATTCGCCATAGCCACCACACTCTCATCTACAACAACAAGAACAACAACAAATTAAGACTGATTCAAGTTTTGTAATGCTGTCTTCAACTTTAAGAGCTTTACCTGTAATTAGTACACATCACAAAGATCAAGGGTTCTTAGATCAGGACAGCCATAAGCTAAACTCATGACCCCATCATCACTTATATTCTCGCACCATCCCAAGTTTAATGACTGCATCTGACTGCAGTTTTCTCCAATAGTCTGTACAAAGGTTTGGATTCTTGTTTCGGTTACTGATACAAAGACATTAGAAAGCTCAATGTTAAAAAGTTCACCTGAAATGCATTGTCAGATACAGCTTCCACACAACCACAAAGATTCAGAACTTTGAGCTTCTTGCAAAACCTTGTCAAATACGCAAGACCAGTGTCGCTGAATGAAGTGCAGCTGCTAAGGTTGAGTTTAGTGAGGTTTGTGCAACCGCGAGCCAGAGTATAGAGAGAATGGTCAGTGAGTTTCAAGCTTTTGTTAAGGTCAAGATCTTGTAGCTCGTGACAGTGATTCACTATAGCTTCCACTGCGTTGTCCTCAAGCTGAGGGTTGTCATGTCTCAGTACTAGAGAAAATTTTCAAAAGCTTTGAACAAATCAACAACGAAAAGAAAAACAGCACTCCTAATATTTGACATGCATAAAAGCTCCCAAAGCAACTTCAGTCAGCACGTAGTCTCAGAATCTATATCAGAACCAATCAATATATACGCAGGATCAACATTCACATATTGATAAACACTAGTCAACAACTGCAATCTATGGCAAGCCTAATGTCTGAAAATAAATTCAGAAAAAAGAAGCTGGAAACTTAAGCATCCACATTGAATAGGAACACCAACAAACAGATTTTCAGAATTTAGAATTGATAGAAAACCACAAACATGTATCATTCCTTTGTTTTCAATAGATCAATCTATAAGAATCATTTCAATAAACTTCTACAATTTCTGTAAAACATCTAGATCTTGCTACACAAGTATAATCACTATTCTCCAGCAACATCCAGTTATACTTTATCAAAAGGAATTATCAAAACATCATAGACTAATACAGAAACATCTAATCTACACAAAAGCATAAAGCTTGTAATCAAACACATAATAAAAACCAATGCATAAGGCTTTATGTGTATACCTTCCTCTTGGTGGCAGCAGTACCACTTCCATCCGACTTCTCAGCCTCAGCCTTGAGATCAACCTTCAAGTCCTCAACAACACTATTGCTCTCAAGATTATGGAGAATCCCTCTTATACTTACCTCCCGTTGATCCTATTAACCAGATCTTGTGGAGGAGGTAGAAACCGAAATCACCGGTGCTGCGGTTGCGTAGAACGGCGTAGACACGGTGTTGGGTGATGCCTAGCTGAAATCGCCTCTTGTAGAGCTTAGACGAGGTGGTGAGATTCCTAAAACTCTTGGAGACGAGGGAGAGTGTCGGGTAGTGGCTTCTGGGCACGCGAGCGACGATGTCAACGGCGATGTCGTCGGGGAGTGAATGAATCAGACGATGTCAACGTAGGTCGCCGCCGTCGCGTCGAAGAGATGGAGAAGAAGAATCTGTCGCGTCGCTTGAGAGAGAGAGACCGTTCTGATTTTGTTTTTTTTTTAATTAATTTTAAAACAAGGGTATTAGAGACATTTTACCCATTAATGAATGTCATTTTTGTGACTTTCATTCCCTGGTGTCATTTTTGTGATATAAACTTCAAAAGGTGCTATTTTGGACAATTTCCCTAGATTCAAAAGGAAAAACATAAAAAATAGAAAAATAATAATATGCTTAAAGACACAAACGAAATAAAGGCGAGGGCTGCAAAATGTTAGAATACCCTTTTTATCTTATTTTCAAAATTATTATGTTTTATACAAAATTAAATTACTATTTTTTGTAGTTTATGTTACAATCTATACCAGTTTTATATTCAAAGTTGTGTCACATACCATAGTACATAAAATATGATAAATTCCTTTGAATCAATTGTTACGTATTCCCAACAACGAATCTTCTATTGATTATCAGCTTTACCAACTACTGACAACAAAATTATAATTGTATCTACACCCTAAACGGTCCAATCATAATTTTCAAAACAAACAATAACAAACGTATTAAAATAAGGGTATGTGAGATATGCAATTAAAAAATAAAAGCAAACGATTAATCGAAAAGCAAAATAAGTTAAAGTTTAGAATAACATAAGTTTAGAACTGGCGGACAATTAAACAGAAACAACAAAAAGATCAAGTTTTTAAGATTAAGAAATCGAAAGGGTTAAGCTTCCATATTTGGCTCACCCAGATTCTACCAATCTAGCTCATGAAACCTAAAATCACCCACCTTCGCCTGTGCAACCTTCAGATCCGCCTCAAGCTTTGCCTTCTCAACCTTCAGAGCTTCCAGATGAATAAGGTCTTCAATCAACTCCAGCTTTGCTTCAATCCGGCAAACTTCAATTTCCTCGGCATGCTTGGCTTCCAAAGCAATTGTTTGAACCTTGTACATCGCCAGAATAGCCCTGTAATGCTCATCACTTTCCCTTTTCCCCGTCAGATAAGCCTCCTGAGTTGTTGCAAATTTCATCTTGTCTGTCATCTCGCATGTAAAATTAAAAACAATTGAATTAGTCCAAACTAATGTTCAAGAAACTATAAGAATATAAAATCAACTTCCAAGGGAATAAGATATAAACAATTTACGGGTCAATGATTATAGTATTTACGGGTCAATGATTAACGTCAATAGAAGTAAGATCGAGAAAAAAACTCTAAACTTACAAAAGCTTTTACTCTATTTTGAATGACGGAGATGCAAGAGAGGCTAGATATTAGGGTTTGAATAAATGGTATAAAATTTCCAGTGAAGTAAATAATTCAATTTATATACGAGACTGATTGTTCAACAGTATTTTATGAAATCTTATTTATTGATTTTGAATTAACTATTGATTTTGAATTAACTGAATAAGAAACAAGTTGTTTATTTTCTCAAAGTGTGTAATCATGAAATGGGACGAATATTAATACACAACTGAATTATTTTAGTATTAAAAAAGTTTATCTGTTAATACACCAAAGGCTTTGATTGGTTATGATTTTCGGTTTAGACCATCTTCGGCTCGGTTTTTGAAACACTGCTTTTCACAAGCAAGAATAATATATAATAATTAATGAAATGCTGTTTGATCGAATATTAATCTACCAGATGACAAAGAAAACGATTAACGAAAAACTTCGAACCATTAATGCGATCCCTACATGATTTTCTTCTGTATTTCTATATATAATGCCTTTCTCTATTTCTTTTCTAAAAAATACTTATCTCTCACCACTCTCAATTATTTCTTAAAAAAATACTTATCTCTCACCACTCTCCATTTCATCTTCATTTCGTTATGTCGGTTGTCCCTGGTTGGTCGTCGAAGTTACAAAGCAGTGTCGATGCCATACTAAGCTCTACGGGACGAGATAACCTCCCAGTTTTAAACCCTGGTCCTGGTATCTTGGTTGACACAGCTACTGCTATGTGGTTTAGATTTTTGCATGACCTCTCAGTTGCCATCCCGGAGATTCTTGATGAAGGTTGGGTTCATGCGTGGCCAACTTACTGATTAATTCCCACAAATTTTAAGGAACGATGGTTTCTTAAACTCGCTGTAAGCAAAACACACTATTTTTCGTTCCCAAACATTATAATTAAAACACTTATACTATTCTTTTTTTTTCAAGCGACGATGCACGTGGGATCCAAGGCATACTTTGAAGGTGTGGACAAAATTTAATAGGGTGGCTAGAACGCTATTTCGAGGTGAAATGCGGAGGTTGAAGAGGATATGGGCGCATGGCGGCCAGAAGCCTGACTGGATGCTAACTAGAGTTTGGCTTGATCTGATCGATATGTTTATCGAGTTTGGCCCTGATAATTTTGGTTTTTGAACGTAACTCGCTTTCCTCTAATATTTTCAAACGTCGTATTTATTCGAGACGAAAGACATAATTATCAATGTTAATGCCTTCAATTTTAAAAATTCATTAGTCAGTCGTTTCTATTAAATAAATCAGCCAAACAAGAAATACTGATGGGTCAGCCATTATCTATGTTTTATAATAAGAATGTTGGTTTTACATAACACATGATATATAAACTTTAAAAAATAATTTTCAACTAACTACACTAATTAAATGATATTATTACTTTTCAACAGGGATATACATTGACTTATATAGTGTTGTGCTTTTATATGAAATGTGAAAACATAGGGAGTTGTAACTAAATCTAGGGATGGCATGGCAAGCCCACAGCCGGTTTACGGCAGTGGAAAACAATTACCAATAATGTCGGTTTCCGAGAACACAAATATTGACGTTAATTTAAAATATATATATTCATCAATATCTATCTCTAAAGCATTAACTCTCTTCGACCAGACAAGAATTTTCTCCGTGACCAAAGGAAATCTTCAACATTTGGATTTCATCTTTTTTTTCGTTGTAATGTAACGTTCAACAATTAAAGGAGGTATCATATAAAATAAATTTAATATTGTTATTGTTAACTTTTAAACTGATTTTGGAAATGAATTCAGAGAACGTATCGTAAATCCGATGTTTATAACTCACTCATTACTCTTAAGAAATACAATTAGTCATGTTATTAAAGAAGTATAAACTATTCTTATATCTGATTTAAGAATGACTTATGAGCTTCTTTAGAGTAAAATTTGTTATTCTAACTGCAAAAATGTAGTAGCTAACATAAAACGGAGTATTAATACATACTGAAATACTTGAATGATAGAGGAATATTTTATTATCAAAAAGTCGGAATTACATAGTTAGAACTGCAAGAAACCAAAGCTTTATGTAGATAGCATCCGGGTTATCGTGACGAAAACACTCCAAAAAAATCGACAAGGCATCCGATCCAGCAGATCCTGAGGCACGTTGATCAGATCAAAGGCCCTATAGACTGAAGGTCGTTCTGAAACCTCTTTCAATTGCTTGCGTGTTAACTTGACAGCGGCAAGATCTGTGATGGATCCTCTAGCCACGTTTTGTACCACCTTCTCTTGCAGTTCATCCGGTAGGGAAAGCAAACTTGAATCTGCCATAGGTATTCCGATTGGAAGAAGAAATCTGATATTTAAGGAATAAAAAAGAAATAAATGAAATCTTATTTATTGGTTTTGAATTGACTGAATAAGAAACAAGTTGTTTATTTTCTCAAGGTGTGTAATCATGACATCTTTAGAAATTTGTGCAGTCTATTTAGAGCTACACAACTGAGTATATCTTATCTTACGATATATTAAAAGAGAAGTCATGATTTCTCATTCATATGTGATTTTTAAGTTAATGGATCCTAACTAGAAAGTCATATTTCATTTATTCCTTAATCACATTCTATGACTTACTAAATTACTCTATTTGATACTATAATAACTACCTATGCCAACAAACATGGTTCAGTTAACCAACACATATTTGTGTATTAATTATTCACATACGATGAATATCTATGTTTAAAAATATGTTATATCAAACCTATCTTATATATTAAAAGAAAAATCATGACTTCTCATTCATGTGTGATTTTTAAGTAAATGGACCCTAACTAGAAAGTCATATTTCATTTATTCCTTAATCATATTCTATGACTTACTAAATTACTCTATTTGATACTATAATAATTACCTGATTGGATTGACTCAATGTTTTTACACCCCACCGAACACTGAACCGGATGATCATATTCAGTTATCTTTTATAAAATGAAAAATAAAATCATATCATATTTTATCTTTTATATATGTGATGATTCAAAATAATTAATTAATTAACAGCTTGAAAATATAAAATTATTGTATTTGAAAAAAGTATATACACATTTAAATATATAAGTAACCTTAAAATATATACTAATTAATATTAGATAACACCTTCCACATCATTCTCTCTTTTTTCCACATCATTTTCTTTCTCTTCCACTTAATAATTCAACACCCATTTATTTTTCATACTCTACAATGGTTTGTTCAATAAATTCAACACTCTACCCTACTATTTTTTATTTTCATATTTTTATTTTGTTCTATGTATAAGCTTTTGTGATTACATATTACAATATTTAGGAGCTAAATAAATGATTAAATAAAATTTTCTGTATTATTAGAAGTGTTTTTGTTGAAAAGATAGTTTGAAGAATTTTGAGTATTATTAAAATTATTTTTGTTGGGGTCCATTTTTCAATGAAGATATGAAAATATAGAAATAAGAGTTTATGAGAGACTAAAAATGATATTTTTTCTGTGTTTAAATCTAATGAAACAAGTCTCTATTTCTAGAGTATGAAAAATGATAAATTTTGATATAGTTTTTTTTAAATATAAATAATTTAATATACAATAATTTAGTCAATAATGTAAAAGAGAAAAAAAACTCAGCATCACCGATAAAAAAAGTTAGATGCCCCACTTTTTCTTCAGCAAGTGAAATCACGCCACGTGAAGAGTCTCTCTCCTTTTCACCCAAATTCAACAGGTTTAATATTTTCAACCAGTTGAATGCCACCTCATTTTAAACACACAATAAAACACACCATTGCACTTAGTCAACTGTTGAAAGTGGGTTTTCAACACACCATTGCACTTGGTCAACATTTATTCGACCTTGGAGGTGTTGAGTAAAAGATTCGTTATTTTGGTTTCATCTTTATTTATTCACTGTTAAAGATATGTATTTTCGAAAACGGGTCTATTTCCTTCTCTGCGTGTTTGCAAATAGTCTACAAAACGTAGTAATTTATAGGCCATCATGATTTATTACTCCTTAGGGACTATCAGTTTCTCTTTCTTCCACCACACAATTCAACACCCATTACAACCCTATACCCTAATATCAGCATTGGTCTGATGTTTATATAACCCTAAATTCAAATTCAAATAACACAATCAAATAAATCAAATAATATAACAATTAAAATGATTTAACTTCTACTATTATTGTTAACTTTTAAACTTATTTTGGGAATGAATTCAGATTCAAAGAATTTATCATAAATCCGATTTTTATAAAGGAACAAAAAGTTAAAGGCCTATATTAAATCTTATTTATTTGTTTTGAATTGACTGAATCAGAAATAAGTTGTTTATTTTCTCAAGGTGTGTGTAATCAATGACATTTTTGATGAACATTTTGATTTACAAACTAATAAATAGTATGAGGAGTGCTATACAAGCCTTTAAAGAGATCTATTTCCTTCTCTGTGTTTTGCAAATAGTCTACAAAACGTTGTAATTTCTAGGCCATCATGATTTATTACTCCTTATGTTTCGGTTAGTACTGTTGTAAGAGCATCTCCAATGTATTACTCCATAATTTACTCCAAAATGGTGCAACTCCAAAATTGAGTAGGGTTTTACTCCAATGTATTACTCCATTTTTTACTCCAAAAATAAAAAAATTTAGAGTGCAACACCTTATACTTTTTAAAATTTACTAATTAATCCCAACTATTTAATGTTTACAAAAATTTCTTAAAATATAATTTATTTGAATTAAACCTTTTATTAAAAATACAGAAATCATAAACATAAAATAAAAGACAATATATAAGTTGGTTCATTAATGAGCATTAGAATATTTTTCCCACAAATGATCGACTAATGTCTTTCGTAATGAAAAATGAGCTTCTTTATCTTTGATATTCCTACATTGAGTAAGAAAATTTTGAAATCGGACATTTTCATCTTCTGCAATTTCGATATCTAGAGGTGGAGTTTTTCTTCCAAGTTCAATTGGTGCATCGAGTTCACACTCATATGGAGATTCAAAAACAAAATCATGCACGGAAAAAAGAAAACAAAGTTTTGTTTTATGATTTGAATTCCACACAAGATCCGAATGTCTGTGCGTATATTCAAGCTCAGCAAGTGCAAATAATATCAAAGCAAAATGCTGATTCACAAGGTCAACAAGCTCTTTATCAGTTTTCTCTATTTGGGCAATACTTTAAATGGAGTAATGAGTAAGATTACTCCATAAATGGAGTAACCCTAGCCATTACTCCATTTTGGAGTTGAAAATGGAGTGGGGTTGGAGAAGATTTTACTCCAAAATGATATTTGGAGTAGAAAATGGAGTAGGGTTGGAGATTCCCTAACTAAGTTCACCCAGTTATACATGGTAAAGACTATGTACATTAGTTGTATGTTTACAACAGCTACTTTTTACTCCACATCATCGTCTTTCTCTTACATATCAGTTTCTCTTTCTTCCACTACACAATTCAACACCCATTACAACCCTATACCCTAATATCAGCATTGGTCTGATGTTTATATAACCCTAAATTCAAATTCAAATAACACAATCAAATAAATCAAATAATATAACAATTAAAATGGTTTAACTTCTACTATTATTGTTAACTTTTAAACGTATTTCGGGAATGAATTCATATTCAGAGAATTTATCATAAATCCGATTTTTATAAAGGAACAAAAAGTTAAGGGCATATATTAAATCTTATTTATTTGTTTTGAATTGACTGAATAAGAAACAAGTTGTTTATTTTCTCAAGGTGTGTGTAAACATGACATTTTTATGAACATTTTGATTTACAAACTAATAAATAGCATGAGGAGTGCTATACAAGCCTTTAAAGAGATCTATTTTTTTTTTTTTTTTTTTTAAAGAGATCTATTTCCTTCTCTGCGTGTTTGCAAATAGTCTACAAAACGTAGTAATTTCTAGGCCATCATGATTTATTACTCCTTATGTTTCGGTTAGTACTGTTGTAAGAGCATCTCCAATGTATTACTCCATAATTTATTCCAAAATGGTGCAACTCCAAAATTGAGTAGGGTTTTACTCCAATGTATTACTCCATTTTTTACTCCAAAAATAAAAAAATTTAGAGTGCAACACCTTATACTTTTTAAAATTTACTAATTAATCCCAACTATTTCATGTTTACAAAAATTTCTTAAAATATAATTTATTTGAATTAAACCTTTTTATTAAAAAATACAGAAATCATAAACATAAAATAAAAGACAATATATAAGTTGGTTCATTAATGAGCATTAGAATATTTTTCCCACAAATGATCAACTAATGTATTTCGTAATGAAAAATGAGCTTCTTTATCTTTGATATTCCTACATTGAGTAAGAAAATTTTGAAATCGGACATTTTCATCTTCTGCAATTTCGATATCTGGAGGTGGAGTTTTTCTTCCAAGTTCAATTGGTGCATCGAGTTCACACTCATATGGAGATTCAAAAACAAAATCATGCACGGAAAAAAAAAAGTTTTGTTTTATGATTTGAATTCCACACAAGATAATACAAAGTTTTCAAAGTGCTGATTCACAAGATTTTAAAGTTTTCTCTGTTTGGGCAATACTTTAAATGGAGTAATGAGTAAGATTACTCCATAAATGGAGTAACCCTAGCCATTACTCCTTTTTGGAGTTGAAAATGGAGTGGGGTTGGAGAAGATTTTACTCCAAAATGATATTTGGAGTAGTAAATGGAGTAGAGTTGGAGATGCCCTAACTAAGTTCACCCAGTTATACATGGTAAAGACTATGTACATTAGTTGTATGTTTACAACACCTACTTTTTACTCCACATCATCGTCTTTCTCTTAAAAAAAAAATTATTAAAAAATTAATTTTAAAAGCATTTGTAGAAAAACAATTATTAAAAAAACATGTTAAAGAGCCATTTTAAATTAAAATTATGTCTCTATTATCAGATACTATATTTTAATCTATTTTAGAGTTAAAAATAGCTATGGCTGGAGATGCTCTTAGAATTTCTTAGGTATACCCAGTTATACACTTACGGATGTATTTATATACACATTTTAATGGGATCAGATAGTTACTTAGAATTGCTTATGTGTACCTAGTTAGTTATACATGGCAACGCAACACCTGTGATCGGCTGGGGATCTTAATCCCTTTAAAATTGGTCAAGTGCAGTCCATGCTCTCTGCTTGCCATTAGCCTGCGAATGATTTTATTGTCTTGCTAGTGTTTTTTTTGTATTTTTCAGACCTGTCAGTGATACTAGGACTCTAAAGGACCTTCTTAAAGCTAAAATAATTTTAGAAACTATTGCAGCAAAAAAAATAATAAATATATTCATATGAATAAGTGTTTCATTTTAGAAAAAACAATTATTTAAAAAAACAAGTTAAAGAGTCATTTTTAAATTTAAAATTATGCCTCTATTATCAGATACTATATTTTACTCTATTTTAGAGTTAAAAATAGCTATGGCTGGAGATGCTCTTAGAATTTCTTAGGTATACCCAGTTATACACGTAGGGATGTATTTAAATACACATTTTAATGGGATCAGATAGTTACTTAGAATTGCTTAGGTGTACCTAGTTAGTTATACATGGCAACGCAACTGCCCGTGATCGGCTGGGGATCTTAATCCCTTTAAAATTGGTCAAGCGGTGGCAGTCCTTGCTCTCCGCTTGCCATTAGCCTCCGAATGATTTTACTGTCTTGCAAGTGTTTCTTTTTGTGTTTTTCAGACCTGCCTGCGATACTAGGTTTCTAAAGGACCTTCTTAAAGCTAAAATAATTTTAAAAACCTTTGCAGCAAAAGAAATAAAAATTCTATTCATATGAATAAGTGTATTTCATTTAAAAAAAACTACGGTAAAAAAAACAAGTTAAAGAGCCAATTTTAAATTAAAAATTATGCATCTATTATCAGATACTGTATTTTACTCTATTTTAGGGTTAAATAGGTGTACCCAATTATACACGTAGGGATGTATTTATATACACATTTTAATGGGATCAGATAGTTACTTAGAATTGCTTATGAGTACCTAGTTAGTTATACATGGCAACGCAACAGCCTGTGATCAGCTGGGGATCTTAATCCCTTTAAAATTGGTCAAGCGGTGGCAGTCCATGCTCTCCGCTTGCCATTAGCCTGCGAATGATTTTACTGGCTTGCCAGTGTTCCTTTTTGTATTTTTCAGCCCTGTCAGTGATACTAGGACTCTAAAGGACCTTCTTAAAGCTAAAATAATTTTAGAAACTATTGCAGCAAAAACAAAAAATATATATTCATATGAATAAGTGTTTCATTTTAGAAAAAACAATTATTTAAAAAAACAAGTTAAAGAGCCATTTTTAAATTTAAAATTATGCCTCTATTATCAGATACTATATTTTACTCTATTTTAGAGTTAAAAATAGCTATCGCTGGAGATGCTCTTAAAATTTCTTAGGTATACCCAATTATACACGTAGGGATGTATTTATATACACATTTTAATGGGATCAGATAGTTACTTAGAATTGCTTAGGTGTACCTAGTTAGTTATACATGGCAGCATGCCCCTGATCGGCTGGGGATCTTAATCCCTTTAAAATTGGTCAAGCGGTGGCAGTCCTTGCTCTCCGCTTGCCATTAGCCTCCGAATGATTTTAATGTCTTGCCAGTGTTTCTTTTTGTGTGTTTTCAGACATGCCAGTGATACTAGGGTTCTAAAGGACCTTCTTAAAGCTAAATTAATTTTAAAAGCATTTGCAGAAAAAAAAATTATTAAAAAAAACATGTTAAAGAGCCATTTTTAAATTAAAAATTATGCCTCTATTATTAGATACTATATTTTACTCTATTTTAGAGTTAAAAATAGCTATGGCTGGAGATACTCTTAGAATTTCTTAGGTATACCCAGTTATACACTTACGGATGTATTTATATACACATTTTAATGGGATCAGATAGTTACTTAGAATTGCTTATGTGTACCTAGTTAGTTATACATGGCAACGCAACAGCCTGTGATCGGCTGGGGATCTTAATCCCTTTAAAATTGGTCAAGCGGTGGCAGTCCATGCTCTCTGCTTGCCATTAGCCTGCGAATGATTGTATTGGCTTGCTAGTGTTTTTTTTGTATTTTTCAGACCTGTCAGTGATACTAGGACTCTAAAGGACCTTCTTAAAGCTAAAATAATTTTAGAAACTATTGCAGCAAAAAAATAATAAATATATTCATATGAATAAGTGTTTCATTTTATAAAAACAATTATTTAAAAAAAAACAAGTTAAATAGCCGTTTTTAAATAAAAAATTATGCATCTATTATCAGATACAATATTTTACTCTATTTTAGAGTTAAAAATAGCTATGGCTGGAGATGCTCTTAGAATTTCTTAGGTATACCCAGTTTACTCTTAGGGATGTATTTATATACACATTTTAATGGGATCAGATAGTTACTTAGAATTGGTTATGTGTACCTAGTTAGTTATACATGGCAATGACTGTGATCGGCTGGGGATCTTAATCCCTTTAAAGTTAGTCTAGCGGTGGCAGTCCTTGCTCTCCGTTTGCTGTTAGCCTGCGAATGATTTTACTGGCTTGCCAGTGTTTCTTTTTGTATTTTCAGACCTGCCAGTGATACTAGGACTCTAAAGAACCTTCTTAAAGCTAAAATAATTTTAGAAACTATTGCAGCAAAAACAATAATAAATATATTCATATGAATAAGTGTTTCATTTTAGAAAAAAAAAATTATTAAAAAAAAACAAGTTAAAGAGCCACTTTTAAATTAAAAATTACGCTCTATTATCAGTTACTATATTTTACTCTATTTTAGAGTTAAAAATAGCTATAACTGGAGATGTTCTTAGAATTTCTTAGGTGTACCCAGTTATGGATGTATTTATATACACATTTTAATGGGACGAGATAGTTACTTAGAATTGCTAAGGTGTACCTTGTTAGTTATACATGGCAACGCAATAGCCTGTGATCGGCTGGGGATCTTAATCCCTTTAGAATTGGTCAAGCGGTGGCAGTCCTTGCTCTCTGCTTGCCATTAGCCTGCGAATGATTTTACTGGCTTGCCAGTTTTTCTTTTTGTATTTTTCAGACCTGTCAGTGATACTAGGACTCTAAAGGACCTTCTTAAAGCTAAAATAATTTTAGAAACTATTGCAGCAAAAAAATAAATAAATACATTCATATGAATAAGTGTTTCATTTTAGAAAAAATAATTATTTAAAAAACAAGTTAAAGAGCCATTTTTAAATTAAAAATTATGCTCTATTATCAGATACTATATTTTACTCTATTTTAGAGTTAAAAATAGCTATGGCTGGAGATGCTCTTAGAATTTCTTAGGTGTACCCAGTTATGGATGTATTTATATACACATTTTAATGGGACGAGATAGTTACTTAGAATTGCTTAGGTGTACCTTGTTAGTTATACATGGCAACGCAACAGCCTGTGATCAGCTGGGGATCTTAATCCCTTTAAAATTGGCCAAGCGGGGGCAGTCCTTGCTCTCCGCTTGCCATCAGCCTGCGAATGATTTTACTGTCTTGCCAATGTTTTTTTGTGTTTTTAAGACCTGCCTTTGATACTAGGGTATTAAAGGACCTTCTTAAAGCTAAAATAATTTGAAAAACCTTTGCAGCAAAAGAAATAAAAATTCTATTCATATGAATAAGTGTATTTCATTTTTTTAAAAAAACTACGGTAAAAAAAAAGTTAAAGAGCCATTTTTTAATTAAAAATTATGCATCTATTATAAGATACTGTATTTTACTCTATGTTAGAGTTAAGTAGGTGTACCCAGTTATACACGTAGGGATGTATTTATATACACATTTTAATGGGATCAGAAAGATACTTACAATTGCTTATGAGTACCTAGTTAGTTATACATGGCAACGCAGCAGCTTGTGATCAGTGGGATCTTAATCCCTTTATAATTGGTCAAGCGGTGGCAGTCCATGCTCTCCGCTTGCCATTAGCCTGCGAATGATTTTCTTGGCTTGCCGTGTTTCTTTGTATTTTTCAGACTGCTGATACAAGGACTCTAAGGACCTTCTTAAAGCTAAAATAATTTTAGAAACTATTGCAGCAAAACAATAATAAATATATTCATATGAATAAGTGTTTCATTTTAGAAAAAAAATTATTTAAAAAACAAGTTAAAGAGCCATTTTAAATTAAAAATTATGCCTCTATTATCGGATACTATATTTTACTCGTTTTAGAGTTAAAATAGCTATGGCTGGAGATGCTCTTAGAATTTCATAGGTATACCCAGTTATACACGTAGGGATGTATTTATATACACATTTTAATGAGACGAGATAGTTACTTAGAATTGCTTAGGTGTACCTAGTTAGTTATACATGGCAGCAACAGCCCGTGATCGGTGGGGATCTTAATCCCTTTGAAATTGGTCAAGCGGTGGCAGTCCTTGCTCTCCGCTTGCCATTAGCCTCGAATGATTTTACTGTTATGCCGTGTTTCTTTTTGTGTTTTCAGACCTGCCAGTGATACTAGGGTTCTAATGGACCTTCTTAAAGCTAAATTAATTTTAAAACATTTGCAGAAAAACAATTATTAAAAAAACAAGTTAAAGAGCCATTTTAAATTAAAAATTATGTCTCTATTATCGGATACTATATTTTACTCTATTTTAGAGTTAAAATAGCTATGGCTGGAGATGCTCTTAGAATTTCTTAGGTGTACCCAGTTATGGATGTATTTATATACACATTTTAATGGGACGAGATAGTTACTTAGAATTGCTAAGGTGTACCTTGTTAGTTATACATGGCATAATAGCCTGTGATCGGCTGGGGATCTTAATCCCTTTAGAATTGGTCAAGCGGTGGCAGTCCTTGCTCTCCGCTTGCCATTAGCCTCCGAATGATTTTACTGTCTTGCAAGTGTTTCTTTTTGTGTTTTTCAGACCTGCCTGCGATACTAGGTTTCTAAAGGACCTTCTTAAAGCTAAAATAATTTTAAAAACCTTTGCAGCAAAAGAAATAAAATTCTATTCATATGAATAAGTGTATTTCATTTAAAAAAAAAACTACGGTAAAAAAAACAAGTTAAAGAGCCAATTTTAAATTAAAAATTATGCATCTATTATCAGATACTGTATTTTACTCTATTTTAGGGTTAAATAGGTGTACCCACTTATACACGTAGGGATGTATTTATATACACATTTTAATGGGATCAGATAGTTACTTAGAATTGCTTATGAGTACCTAGTTAGTTATACATGGCAACGCAGCTGTGATCAGCTGGGGATCTTAATCCCTTTAAAATTGGTCAAGCGGTGGCAGTCCATGCTCTCCGCTTGCCATTAGCCTGCGAATGATTTTACTGGCTTGCCAGTGTTTCTTTTTGTATTTTTCAGACCTGTCAGTGATACTAGGACTCTAAAGGACCTTCTTAAAGCTAAAATAATTTTAGAAACTATTGCAGCATGAAAATAATAAATATATTCATATGAATAAGTGTTTCATTTTATAAAAAACAATTATTTAAAAAAAAACAAGTTAAATAGCCGTTTTAAATAAAAATTATGCCTCTATTATCGATACTATATTTTTCGTTTTTAGAGTTAAAATAGCTATGGCTGAGATGCTCTTAGAATTTCATAGGTATACCCAGTTATACACGTAGGGATGTATTTATATACACATTTTAATGGGACGAGATAGTTACTTAGAATTGCTTAGGTGTACCTAGTTAGTTATACATGGCAAACAGCCCGTGATCGGCTGGGGATCTTAATCCCTTTAAAATTGGTCAAGCGGTGGCAGTCCTTGCTCTCAGCTTGCCATTAGCCTCCGAATGATTTTACTGTCTTGCAAGTGTTTCTTTTTGTGTTTTTCAGACCTGCCAGTGATACTAGGGTTCTAATGGACCTTCTTAAAGCTAAATTAATTTTAAAAACATTTGCAGAAAAACAATTATTAAAAAACAAGTTAAAGAGCCAATTTTAAATTAAAAATTATGTCTCTATTATCAGATACTATATTTTACTCTATTTTAGAGTTAAAAATAGCTATGGCTGGAGATGCTCTTACAATTTCTTAGGTATACCCAGTTTACACTTAGGGATGTATTTATATACACATTTTAATGGGATCAGATAGTTACTTAGAATTGCTTATGTGTACCTAGTTAGTTATACATGGCAACAGTGATGGCTGGGATCTTAATCCCTTTAAAATTGGTCAAGCGGTGGCAGTCCTTGCTCTCCGCTTGCCATTAGCCTGCGAATGATTTTAATGGCTTGCCAGTGTTTCTTTTTGTATTTTTCAGACCTGCAATGATACTAGGACTCTAAAAGACCTTCTTAAAGCTAAAATAATTTTAGAAACTATTGCACCAAAAACAATAATAAATATATTCATATGAATAAGTGTTTCATTTTAGAAAAACAATTATTTAAAAAACAAGTTAAAGAGCCGTTTTTAAATAAAAAATTATGCCACTATTATCGATACTCTATTTTACTCTATTTTAGAGTTAAAATTTCTATGGCTGGAGATGCTCTTAGAATTTCATAGGTATACCCAGTTATACACGTAGGGATTTATTTATATACACATTTTAATGGGACCAGATAGTTACTTAGAATTGCTTAGGTGTACCTTGTTAGTTATACATGGCAACGCAACAGTCCGTAATCAGCTGGGGATCTTAATCCCTTTAAAATTTGTCAAGCGGTGGCAGTCCTTGCTCTCCGCTTGCCACTAGCCTCGAATGATTTTACTGTCTTGCAGTGTTTCTTTTGTGTTTTCAGACCTGCCAGTGATACTAAGGTTCTAAAGGACCTTCTTAAAGCTAAATTAATTTTAAAACGTTTGCAGCAAAAGAAATAAAAATTATATTCATATGAATAAGTGTATTTCATTTAAAAAAACTACGGTAAAAAAAAACTAGTTAAAGAGCCAATTTTAAATTAAAAATTATGCATCTATTATTAGATACTCTATTTTACTCTATTTTAGAGTTAAATAGGTGTACCCAGTTATACACGTAGGGATGCATTTATATACACATTTTAATGGGATCGGATAGTTACTTAGAATTGCTTATGAGTACCTAGTTAGTTATACATGGCAGCATGCAGCTGTGATCGCCCAGGGATCTTAATCCCATTAAAATTGGTCAAGCGGTGGCAGTCCATGCTCTCCGCTTGCCATTAGCCTGCGAATGATTTTACCGGCTTGCCGTGTTTCTTTTTGTGTTTTTCAGACCTGTCGGTGATACGAGGACTCTAAAGGACCTTCTTAAAGGTAAAATAATTTTAGAAACTATTGTAGCAAAAATAATAATAAATATATTCATATGAATAAGTGTTTCATTTTAGAAAAAACAATTATTTTAAAAAAAACAAGTCAAAGAGCCATTTTTAAATTAAAAATTATGCCTCTATTATCAGATACTATATTTTACTTGTTTTTAGAGTTAAAAATAGCTATAGCTGGAGATGCTCTTAGAATTTCATAGGTATACCCAGTTATACACGTAGGGATGTATTTATATACACATTTTAATGGGACGAGATAGTTTCTTAGAATTGCTTAGGTGTACCTAGTTAGTTATACATGGCAACGCAACAGCCCGTGATCGGCTGGGGATCTTAATCCCTTTAAAATTGGTCAAGCGGTGGCACTCCTTGCTCTCCGCTTGCCATTAGCCTCCGAATGATTTTACTGTCTTGCCAGTGTTTCTTTTTGTGTTTTTCAGACCTGCCAGTGATACTAGGGTTCTAATGGACCTTCTTAAAGCTAAATTAATTTTAAAAACATTTGCAGAAAAAACAATTATTAAAAAAAAACAAGTTAAAGAGCCATTTTAAATTATGTCTCTATTATCAGATACTATATTTTACTTTATTTTAGAGTTAAAAATAGCTATGGCTGGAGATGCTCTTAGAATTTCTTAGGTATACCCAGTTTACACTTAGGGATGTATTTATGTACACATTTTAATGGGATTAGATAGTTATTTAGAATTGCTTATGTGTACCTAGTTAGTTATACATGGCAGCATAACTGTGATCGGTGGGATCTTAATCCCTTTAAAATTGGTCAAGCAGTGGCAGTCCTTGCTCTCCGCTTGCCACTAGCCTCCGAATGATTTTACTGTCATGCCAGTGTTTCTTTTTGTGTTTTTCAGACTTGCCAGTGATACTAGGGTTCTAAAGGACCTTCTTAAAGCTATATTAATTTTAAAAACATTTGCAGCAAAAGAAATAAAAATTCTATTCATATGAATAAGTGTATTTCATTTTTATAAAAAAAACTATGGTAAAAAAACAAGTTAAAGAGCCAATTTTAAATTAAAATTATGCATCTATTATCACATACTCTATTTTACTCTATTTTAGAGTTAAATAGGTGTACCCAATTATACACGTAGGGATGTATTTATATACACATTTTAATGGGATCAGATAGTTACTTAGAATTGCTTATGAGTACCTAGTTAGTTATACATGGCAACGCAACAGCCTTTGATCGGCGGGGATCTTAATCCCTTTAAAATTGGTCAAGCGGTGGCAGTCCATGCTCTCCGCTTGCCATTAGCCTGAATGATTTTCTTGGCTTGCAGTGTTTCTTTGTATTTTTCAGACCTGGCAGTGATACTAGGACTCTAAAGGACCTTCTTAAAGCTAAAATAATTTTAGAAACTATTGCAGCAAAAATAATAATAAATATATTCATATGAATAAGTGTTTCATTTTAGAAAAACAATTATTTTAAAAAACAAGTCAAAGAGCCATTTTAAATTAAAAATTATGCCTCTATTATCACATACTATATTTTACTCGTTTTAGAGTTAAAATAGCTATGGCTGGAGATGCTCTTAGAATTTCATAGGTATACCCAGTTATACGTAGGGATGTATTTATATACACATTTTAATGGGACGAGATAGTTACTTAGAATTGCTTAGGTGTACCTAGTTAGTTATACATGGCAACAGCCCGTGATCGGCTGGGGATTTTAATCCCTTTAAAATTGGTCAGCGGTGGCAGTCCTTGCTCTCCGCTTGCCATTAGCCTCGAATGATTTTCTTGTCTTGCGGTGTTTCTTTTGTGTTTTCAGACCTGCCAGTGATATTAGGGTTCTAAAGGACCTTCTTAAAGCTAAATTAATTTTAAAACATTTGCAGAAAAACAATTATTAAAAAAAACAGTTAAAGAGCCATTTTAAATTAAAAATTATGCCTATTTTCAGATACTATATTTTACTCTATTTTAGAGTTAAAATAGCTATGGCTGGAGATACTCTTAGAATTTCTTAGGTGTACCCAGTTATACACGTAGAGATGTATTTATATACACATTTTAATGGGATCGGATAGTTACTTAGAATTGCTTATGTGTACCAAGTTAGTTATACATGGCAGCATAGCTGTGATCATTTGGAGATCTTAATCCCTTTAAAATTGGTCAAGCGGTGGCAGTCTTGGCTCTCCCCTTGCAATTAGCCTGCGAATGATTTTACTGTCTTGCCAATGTACCTAGTTAGTTATACATGGCAACGCAACAGCCTGTGGTCGGCTAGGGATCTTAATCCCTTTAAAATTGGTCAGCGGTGGCATCTTGGCTCTCCCTTGCAATTAGCATGATTTTCTTGGCTAGCCAGTGTTTTTATTTTATGTTTTCATATGAATAAGTGTATTTCATTTAAAAAAACTACGGTAAAAGAAACCAAGTTAAAGAGCCATTTTAAATTAAAATTATGTCTCTATTATCAGATATTGTATTTTACTCTATTTTAGAGTTAAAATAGCTATGGCTGGAGATGCTCTTAGAATTTCTTAGGTATACCCAGTTATACGTAGGGATGTATTGATATACACATTTTAATCCGATCGGATAGTTACTTAGAATTGCTTATGTGAACCTAGTTAGTTATACATGGCAGCATAGCTGTGATGGTGGGGATCTTAATCCCTTTAAATTTGGTCAGCGGTGGCAGTCCTTGCTCTCCGTTTGCCATTAGCCTCGAATGATTTTACTGGCTTGCCGTGTTTTCTTTGTATTTTCAGACCTGCCAGTGATACTAGGAATCTAAAGGACCTTCTTAAAGCTAAAATAATTTTAGAAACTATTGCAGCAAAACAATAATAAATATATTCAGATGAATAAGTGTTTCATTTTAGAAAAACAATTATTTTGAAAAACAAGTTAAAGAGCCATTTTAAATTAAAAATTATGCTCTATTATCAGATACTATGTTTTACTCTATTTTAGAGTTAAAAATAGCTATGGCTGGAGATGCTCTTAGAATTTCTTAGGTGTACCCAGTTATGGATGTATTTATATACACATTTTAATGGGACGAGATAGTTACTTAGAATTGCGTAGGTGTACTTTGTTAGTTATACATGGCAAGCATGATGTGATCGGTGAGGATCTTAATCCCTTTAAAATTGGCCTAGCAGGGGCAGTCCTTGCTCTCCGCTTGCCATTAGCCTGCGAATGATTTTACTGTCTTACCAATGTTTTTTTTATGTTTTTCAGACCTGCCTGTGATACTAGGGTTTTAAAGGACCTTCTTAAAGCTAAAATAATTTTAAAAACCTTTGCAGCAAAAGAAATAAAAATTCTATTCATATGAATAAGTGTATTTCATTTTAAAAAAAAAAACTACGGTAAAAAAACAAGTTAAAGAGCCATTTTTAAATTAAAAATTATGCATCTATTATCAGATACTGTATTTTACTCTATTTTAGAGTTAAATAGGTGTACCTAGTTATACACGTAGGGATGTATTTATATACATATTTTAATGGAATCAGATAGTTACTTAGACTTGCTTATGAGTACCTAGTTAGTTATACATGGGAACACAACAGCCTGTGAACGGCTGAGGATCTTAATCCTTTTAAAATTGGTCAAGCGGTGGCAGTCCATGCTCTCCGCTTGCCATTAGCCTGCGAATGATTTTACTGGCTTGACAGTGTTTCTTTTTGTATTTTTGAGACCTGTCAGTGATACTAGGACTCTAAAGGACCTTCTTAAAGCTAAAATAATTTTAGAAACTATTGCAGCAAAAAAATAATAATTATATTCATATGAATAAGTGTTTCATTTTAGAAAAAACTATTATTTTAAAAAAACAAGTTAAAGAGCCATTTTTAAATTAAAAATTATGCCTATATTATCAGATATTATATTTTACTCGATTTTAGAGTTAAAAATAGCTATGGCTGTAGATGCTCTTAGAATTTCATAGGTATACCCAGTTATACACGTTGGGATGTATTTATATACACATTTTAATGGGACGAGATAGTTACTTAGAATTGCTTAGGTGTACCTAGTTAGTTATACATGGCAACGCAACAGCCCGTGATCGGCTGGGGATCTTAATCCCTTTAAAATTGGTCAAGCGGTGGCAGTCCTTGCTCTCCGCTTGCCATTAGCCTCCGAATGATTTTACTGTCTTGCTAGTGTTTCTTTTTGTGTTTTTCAGACCTGCCAGTGATACTAGGGTTCTAATGGACCTTCTTAAAGCTAAATTAATTTTAAAAACATTTGCAGAAAAAACAATTATTAAAAAACAAGTTAAAGAGCCATTTTAAATTAAAAATTATGCCTCTATTATCAGATACTATATTTTACTCTATTTTAGAGTTAAAAATAGCTATGGCTAGAGATGCTCTTAGAATTTCTTAGGTATACCCAGTTTACACTTAGGGATGTATTTATAATACACATTTTAATGGGATCAGATAGTTACTTAGAATTTCCTATGTGTACCTAGTTAGTTATACATGGCAACGCAACAGCCTGTGATCGGCTGGGGATCTTAATCCCTTTAAAGTTGGTCAAGCGGTGGTAGTCCTTGCTCTCCGTTTGCCATTAGCCTGCGAATGATTTTACTGGCTTGCCAGTGTTTCTTTTTGTCTTTTTCAGACCTGCCAGTGATACTAGGACTCTAAAAGACCTTCTTAAAGCTAAAATAATTTTAGAAACTATTGCAGCAAAAAAATAAATAAATATATTCATATGAATAAGTGTTTCATTTTAGAAAAAACAATTATTTAAAAAAACAAGTTAAAGAGCCGTTTTTAAATAAAAAATTATGCCTCTATTATCAGATACTCTATTTTACTCTATTTTAGAGTTAAAAATAGCTATGGCTGGAGATGCTCTTCGAATTTCATAGTTATACCCTGTTATACACGTAGGGATTTATTTATGTACACATTTTAATTGGACCAGATAGTTACTTAGAATTTCTTAGGTGTACCTAGTTAGTTATACATGGCAACGCAACAGCCTGTGATTGGCAGGGGATCTTAATCCCTTTAAAATTGGTCAAGCGGTGGCAGTCCTTGCCCTCCGCTTGCCATTAGCCTCCGAATGATTTTACTGTCTTGCTAGTGTTTCTTTTGTATTTTTCAGACCTTCCAGTGATACTAGGACTCTAAAGGACCTTCTTAAAGCTAAAATAATTTTAGAAACTATTGCAGTAAAAACAATTAAAAAATATATTCATATGAATAAGTGTTTCATTTTAGAAAAAACAATTATTTAAAAAAAAACAAGTTAAAGAGCCATTTTTAAATTAAAAATTATGCTCTATTATCAGATACTATATTTTACTCTATTTTAGAGTTAAAAATAGCTATGGCTGGAGATGCTCTTTGAATTTCTTTGGTGTACCCAGTTATGGATGTATTTATATACACATTTTAATGGGACGAGATAGTTACTTAGAATTGCTTAGGTGTACCTTGTTAGTTGTACATGGCAATAACCTGTGTCGGTGGGGATCTTAATCCCTTTAAAATTGGCAGCGGGGGCAGTCATTGCTCTCAGCTTGCCATTAGCCTGAATGATTTAACTGTCTTGCCAATGTTTTTGTGTTTTGACCTCTGATACTAGGGTTCTAAGGACCTTCTTAAAGCTAAAATAATTTTAAAACCTTTGCAGCAAAGAAATAAAATTCTATTCATATGAATAAGTGTATTTCATTTAAAAAAACTACGGTACAAAAGACAAGTTAAAGAGCCAATTTTAAATTAAAATTATGCATCTATTATCAGATCTGATATTTTACTCTATTTTAGAGTTAAATAGGTGTACCAGTTATACGTAGGGATGTATTTATATACACATTTTAATGGGATCAGATAGTTACTTAGAATTGCTTATGAGTACCTAGTTAGTTATACATGGCAGCATAGCCTGTGATCGGTTGGGATCTTAATCCCTTTAAAATTGGTCAGCTGGCAGTCCTTACTCTCCAGCTTGCCATTAGCCTGAGAATGATTTCTGGCTTGCGAGTATTTTTTTTTTTTTTTTGAGACCTGCCGGTGATACTAGGACTCTAAAGGACCTTCTTAAAGCTAACATAATTTTAAAACTATTGCAGCAAAACAATTATATATGTATTCATATGAATAAGTGTTTCATTTAAAAAATAATTATTTAAAAAAACAAGTTAAAGAGCCATTTTTAAATTAAAAATTATGCCTCTATTACGAGATACTATATTTTACTCTATTTTAGAGTTAAAAATAGCTATGGCTGGAGATGCTCTTAGAATTTCATAGGTATACCCAATTATACACGTAGGGATGTATTTATATACACATTTTAATGGGATCAGATAGTTACTTAGAATTGCTTATGAGTACCTAGTTAGTTATACATGGCAACACGTGATCATTGGGGATCTTAATCCCTTTAAAATTGGTCAAGCGGTGGCATTCCTTACTCTCCGCTTGCCATTAGCCTGAGAATGATTTTACTGGCTTGCGAGTATTTCTTTTTGTTTTTTTTTTGAGACCTGCCAGTGATACTAGGACTCTAAAGGACCTTCTTAAAGCTAACATAATTTTAAAAACTATTGCAGCAAAAACAATTATATATATATTCATATGAATAAGTGTTTCATTTAAAAAAAATAATTATTTTACAAAAACAAGTTAAAGAGCCATTTTTAAATTAAAAATTATGCCTCTATTACGAGATACTATATTTTACTCTATTTTAGAGTTAAAAATAGCTATGGCTGGAGATGCTCTTAGAATTTCATAGGTATACCCAGTTATACACGTAGGGATGTATTTGTATACACATTTTAATGGGATCAAATAGCTACTTAGAATTGCTTATTTGTACCTAGTTAGTTATACATGGCAGCATAACAGCCTGTGATCGGTGGGGATCTTAATCCCTTTAAAATTGGTCAGCGGTGGCAGTCCATGCTCTCGCTTGCCATTAGCCTGAATGATTTTCTTGGCTTGCAGTGTTTCTTTGTATTTTCAGACCTTACATGATATTAGGACTCTAAAGGACCTTCTTAAAGCTAAAATAATTTTAGAAACTATTGCAGCAAAAAAATAATAAATATATTCATATGAATATGTGTTTCATTTTAGAAAAATAATTATTTAAAAAACAAGTTAAAGAGCCATTTTTAAATTAAAAATTGTGCTCTATTATCAGATACTATATTTTACTCTATTTTAGAGTTAAAAATAGCTATGGCTGGAGATGCTCTTTGAATTTCTTTGGTGTACCCAGATACACATAGGGATGTATTTATATACACATTTTAATGGGACGAGATAGTTACTTAGAATTGCTTAGGTGTACCTTGTTAGTTATACAATGCAACACCTTTGTGATCGGCTGGGGATCTTAATCCCTTTAAAATTGGCCAAGCGGGGGCAGTCATTGCTCTCCGGTTGCCATTAGCCTGCGAATGATTTAACTGTCTTGCCAATGTTTCTTTTTGTATTTTTCAGACCTTACATTGATACTAGGACTCTAAAGACCTTCTTAAAGCTAAAATAATTTTAGAAACTATTGCAGCAAAGAAATAAAAATTCTATTCATATGAATAAGTGTATTTCATTTAAAAAAAACTACGGTAAAAAAAAGACAAGTTAAAGAGCCAATTTTAAATTAAAATTATGCATCTATTATCGGATCTGTATTTTACTCGTTTTAGAATTAAAAATAGCTATGGCTGGAGATGCTCTTAGAATTTCATAGGTATACCCAGTTATACACGTAGGGATGTATTTGTATACACATTTTAATGGGATCAAATAGCTACTTAGAATTGCTTATTTGTACCTAGTTAGTTATACATGGCATATGACATTTTGTGATGGTTGGGATCTTAATCCCTTTAAAATTGGTCAGCGGTGGCAGTCCATGCTCTCAGCTTGCCATTAGCCTGGAATGATTTTACTGGCTTGCCAGTGTTTCTTTTGTATTTTTCAGACCTTACGTGATACTAGGACTCTAAAGGACCTTCTTAAAGCTAAAATAATTTTAGAAACTATTGCACCAAAAAAAAAATAAATATATTCATATGAATATGTGTTTCATTTTAGAAAAACAATTGTTTAAAAAACAAGTTAAACAGCCATTTTAAATTAAAATTATGCCTCTATTATCGGATACTATATTTTACTCGTTTTAGAATTAAAATAGCTATGGCTGGAGATGCTCTTAGAATTTCATAGGTATACCCAGTTATACCGTAGGGATGTATTTGTATACACATTTTAATGGGATCAAATAGCTACTTAGAATTGCTTATTTGTACCTAGTTAGTTATACATGGCAGCAACTGTGATCGGCTGGGATCTTAATCCCTTTAAAATTGGTCAGCGGTGGCAGTCCATGCTCTCCGCCCATTAACCTATGAATGATTTTCTTGGCTTGCAGTGTTTCTTTGTATTTTCAGACCTACAGTGATACTAGGACTCAAAGGACCTTCTTAAAGCTAAAATAATTTTAGAAACTATTGCACCAAAAAAAAATAAATATATTCATATGAATATGTGTTTCATTTTAGAAAAACAATTGTTTAAAAAAACAAGTTAAACAGCCATTTTAAATTAAAATTATGCCTCTATTATCAGATACTATATTTTACTCATTTTAGAATTAAAATAGCTATGGCTGGAGATGCTCTTAGAATTTCATAGGTATACCCAGTTATACACGTAGGGATGTATTTGTATACACATTTTAATGGGATCAAATAGCTACTTAGAATTGCTTATTTGTACCTAGTTAGTTATACATGGCATCACGACTGTGATCGGTGGGATCTTAATCCCTTTAAAATTGGTCAGCGGTGGCAGTCCATGCTCTCAGCTTGCCATTAGCTGCGAATGATTTTCTGGCTTGCCGGTGTTTCTTTGTATTTTGGACCTTAGAGTGATACTAGGACTCTAAAGGACCTTCTTAAAGCTAAAATAATTTTAGAAACTATTGCACCAAAAAATAATAAATATATTCATATGAATATGTGTTTCATTTTAGAAAAACAATTATTTAAAAAAACAAGTTAAAGAGCCATTTTAAATTAAAAATTATGCTCTATTATCGGATACTATATTTTACTCTATTTTAGAGTTAAAATAGCTATGGCTGGAGATGCTCTTTGAATTTCTTTGGTGTACCAGTTATGGATGTATTTATATACACATTTTAATGGGACCAGAGATAGTTACTTAGAATTGCTTAGGTGTACCTAGTTAGTTATACATGGCAATGCAACGACGTGATGGTGGGATCTTAATCCCTTTAAAATTGGCCAATGGGGCAGTCATTGCTCTTAACGCCATTAGCCTAGATGATTTTAACTGTCTTGCCAATGTTTTTTTGTGTTTTTAAGACCTGCCTCTTATACTAGGTTCTAAAGGACCTTCTTAAAGCTAAAATAATTTTAAAACCTTTGCAGCAAAAGAAATAAAATTCTATTCATATGAATAAGTGTATTTCATTTTAAAAAAAAACTTCTGTAAAAAAAAAACAAGTTAAAGAGCCAATTTTAAATTAAAAATTATGCATCTATTATCGATCTGTATTTTCGTTTTTTAGAATTAAAATAGCTATGGTTGGAGATGCTCTTAGAATTTCATGGTATACCCATTATACCGTAGGGATGTATTTGTATACATTTTAATGGGATCAAATAGCTACTTAGAATTGCTTATTTGTACCTAGTTAGTTATACATGGCAAATGGCAGTGATGGTGGGGATCTTAATCCCTTTAAAATTGGTCAAGCGGTGGCAGTCCATGCTCTCGCTTGCCATTAGCTCTGAATGATTTTACTGGCTTGCCAGTGTTTCTTTGTATTTTCAGACCTTACGGTGATACTAGGACTCTAAAGGACCTTCTTAAAGCTAAAATAATTTTAGAAACTATTGCACCAAAAAAAATAATAAATATATTCATATGAATATGTGTTTCATTTTAGAAAAACAATTATTTAAAAAAACAAGTTAAACAGCCATTTTAAATTAAAATTATGCCTCTATTATCAGATACTATATTTTACTCTGTTTTAGAATTAAAATAGCTATGGCTGGAGATGCTCTTAGAATTTCATAGGTATACCCAGTTATACGTAGGGATGTATTTATATATACATTTTAATGGGATCAAATAGTTACTTAGAATTGCTTATTTGTACCTAGTTAGTTATACATGGCAACAGCTTTGTGATCGGTGGGATCTTAATCCCTTTAAAATTGGTCAGCCGGTGGCAGTCCATGCTCTCCGCTTGCCATTAGCCTGCTGAATGATTTTCTTGGCTTGCAGTGTTTCTTTGTATTTTCAGACCTTATAGTGATACTAGGACTCTAAGGACCTTCTTAAAGCTAAAATAATTTTAAAACTATTGCAGCAAAATAATAATAAATATATTCATATGAATATGTGTTTCATTTTAGAAAAATAATTATTTAAAAAAACAAGTTAAAGAGCCATTTTAAATTAAAATTATGCTCTATTATCGGATCTATATTTTACTCTATTTTAGAGTTAAAATAGCTATGGCTGGAGATGCTCTTTGAATTTCTTTGGTGTACCCGGATACCGCGTAGGGATGTATTTATATACACATTTTAATGGGATGAGATAGTTACTTAAAATTCTTAGGTGTACCTTGTTAGTTATACATGGCAATGCAACAGTGACTTGTGATGGTTGGGATCTTAATCCCTTTAAAATTATTGGCGGTGGCAGTCATTGCTCTCCGCTTGCCATGCCTACTTGAATGATTTAAGCTTGTCTTGCCAATGTTTCTTTTGTATTTTCAGACCTTACATTGATACTAGGACTCTAAAGGACCTTCTTAAAGCTAAAATAATTTAGAAACTATTGCAGCAAAAGAAATAAAAATTATTCATATGAATAAGTGTATTTCATTTAAAAAAAAACTTCTGGTAAAAAAAAAAAAAACAAGTTAAAGAGCCAATTTTAAATTAAAATTATGCATCTATTGAATCTTGTATTTTGCAGTTTTTATAGATTAAAATAGCAATGCTATATGTGGA
>CM028245.1:25771298-25897820 GCA_016432835.1 Brassica nigra
TTACAAATAGCTATGGCTGGAGATGCTCTTAATTTCTTAGGTATACCGGAATTATAGCGTGGGGATGTATTTATATACATTTTAATGGGATCAGATAGTTACTTAAATTGCTTAGGTGTACCTAGTTAGTTATACATGGCAGCATAGCAACTTGTAAATGTGGGATCTTAATCCTTTAAAATTGGTCAGCGGTGGCAGTCCTTGCTCTCAGCGCCATTAGCCTCGCGAATGATTTTACTGGCTTGCCAGTGTTTTTTGTTTTAGACCTGCCAGTGATACTAGGACTCTAAGGACCTTCTTAAAGCTAAAATAATTTTAGAAACTATTGCGGCAAAACCAATAATAAATATATTCATATGAATAAGTGTTTCATTTTAGAAAAAACAATTATTAAAAAAACAGTTAAAAGCCAATTTTTAAATTAAAATTATGCCTCTATTATCGGATACTATATTTTACTATTTTAGAGTTAAAATAATTGCTATGGTAAGATGCTCTTAGAATTTCTTAGGTATACCCAGTTATACACGTAGGGATGTATTTATATACACATTTTAATGGGACGGATAGTTACTTAGAATTGCTTATGTACCCTATTAGTTAGTTATACATGGCCTTCTTGACTGTGATAAGCCATGGGATCTTAACCCTTTAAAATTGGTCAGCGTTGGCAGTCCTTGCTCTCCGCTTATACATTAGCCTCCGATGATTTTACTTTCTTGCCAGTGTTTCTTTTTGTGTTTTCAGACCTCTTGGTGATACTACCTGGTGTTCTAAAAGGATAGCTAAAATTAATTTTAAAATATTTTCAGAAAAACAATTATTAAAAAAACAAGTTAAAGAGCAATTTTAAATTAAAATTATGCCTCCATTATCAGATACTTATTCTCTATTTTAGAGTTAAAAATAGCTGGAGATGCTCTTAGAAATTTCTTAGGTATACCCGTTATACACGTGGGATGTATTTATATACACATTTTAATGGGACCGAATAGTTACTTAGAATTGCTTATGTGTACCTAGTTAGTTATACATGGCAAACAGCCTGTGATCGGCTGGGATCTTAATCCCTTTAAAATTGGTCAAGCGGTGGCAGTCCTTGCTCTCTTGCCATTAGCCTGCAAATGATTTTCTTGGCTTGCCAGTGTTTCTTTGTATTTTCAGACCTGCCGGTGATACTAGGGTTCTAAAGGACCTTCTTAAAGCTAAAATAATTTTAAAACTATTGCAGCAAAAACAATAATAAATATATTCATATGAATAAGTGTTTCATTTTAGAAAAAATCAATTATTAAAAACAAGTTAAAGAGCGTTTTTAAATAAAAATTATGCCTCTATTATCGATACTATATTTTACTCTATTTTAGAGTTAAAATAGCTATGGCTGGAGATGCTCTTAGAATTTCTTAGGTGTACCAGTTATACACGTAGGGATGTATTTATATACACATTTTAATTGGACCAGATAGTTACTTAGAATTGCTTAGGTGTACCTAGTTAGTTATACATGGCATAACGGCCTGTGTCTGACGGGGATCTTAATCCCTTTAAAATTGGTCAAGGTTGCAGTCCTTGCTCTCCGCTTGTCATTAGCCTCGAATGATTTTACTGTCTTGCCAGTGTTTCTTTGTGTTTTTCAGACCTGCCAGTGATACTAGGGTTCTAAAGGACCTTCTTAAAGCTAATTAATTTGAAAAACATTTTCTTGAAAAAAACAATTATTTAAAAAAAACAAGTTAAAGAGCCATTTTTAAATTAAAATTATGCCTCTATTATCAGATACTATATTTTACTTTATTTTAGAGTTAAAATAGCTATGGCTGGAGATGCTTTTAAAATTTCTTAGGTATACCAAGTTATAAACGTAGGGATGTATTTATATACACATTTTAATGGGACCAAATAGTTACTTAGAATTGCTTAGGTGTACCTAGTTAGTTATACATGGCAACGCAACAGCCTGTGATCAGTGGGATCTTAATCCCTTAAAATTGTCAGCGGTGGCAGTCCTTGCTCCAGCTTGCCATTATCTGAATGATTTTACTGGCTTTGCATTTTAGATTTATTTTCAGATTGGATACTCTCTAGGACCTTCTTAAAGCTAAAATAATTTTAAAACTATTGCAGCAAAACAATAATAAATATATTCATATGAATAAGTGTTTCATTTAAAACAATTATTAAAAAAAATAAGTTAAAGAGCCATTTTAAATTAAAAGTATGCCTCTATTATCGAGATACTATATTTTACTCTATTTTAGAGTTAAAATAGCTATGGCTGGAGATGCTCTTAGAATTTCTTAGGTATACCCAGTTATACAGTAGGAATGTATTTATATACACATTTTAATGGGATCGAATAGTTACTTAGAATTGCTATGTACCTAGTTAGTTATACATGGCAGCATAGCCTTTGTGATCGGCAGGGATCTTAATCCCTTTAAAATTGTCAAGCGGTGGCAGTCCTTGCTCTCGCTTGCCATTAGCCTCGAATGATTTTACTGGCTTGCCAGTGTTTCTTTGTATTTTCAGACGCCGATGCTTGGACTAAAGGACCTTCTTAAAGCTAAAATAATTTTAAAACTATTCAGCAAAAACAATAATAAATATATTCATATGAATAAGTGTTTCATTTTAGAAAAAACAATTATTAAAAAAAACTAAATTAAAGAGCCGTTTTAAATAAAAAATTATGCCTCTATTATCAAATACTATATTTTACTCTCTTTTAGAGTTAAAAATAGCTATGGCTGGAGATGCTCTTAGAATTTCGTAGGTATACCCAGTTATACACGTAGGGATGTATTTATATACACATTTTAATGGGACCAGATAGTTACTTAGAATTGCTTAGGTGTACCTAGTTAATAATATACATGGCAACGCAACAGCCTGTGATCGGCAGGGGATCTTAATCCCTTTAAAATTGGTCAAGCGGTTGCAGTCATTGCTCTCCGCTTGTCATTAGCCTCCGAATGATTTTACTATCTTGCCAGGGTTTCTTTTTGTGTTTTTTAGACCTGCCAGTGATACTAGGGTTCTAAAGGACCATCTTAAAGCTAAATTAATTTGAAAAACATTTGCAGAAAAACAATTATTTAAAAAAAACAAGTTAAAAAGCTAATTTTAAATTAAAAATTATGCCTCTATTATCAGATACTATATTTTACTCTATTTTAGAGTTAAAAATAGCTATGGCTGGAGATGCTCTTAGAATTTCTTAGGTATACCCAGTTATAAACGTAGGGATGTATTTATATACACATTTTAATGGGACCAAATAGTTACTTAGAATTGCTTAGGTGTACCTAGTTAGTTATACATGGCAACGCAACAGCTCAGGATCGGCGGGGATCTTAATCCCTTTAAAATTGGTCAAGCGGTGAGTAGTCCCTTCCCATTACCTAGAATGATTTTACTGGCTTGCAAGTGTTTCTTTTTGTGTTTTTTCTGACCTGCCAGTGATACTAGGGTTCTAAAGGACCTTCTTAAAGCTAAAATAATTTTAAAACCTTGCAGCAAAACAAATAATAAATATATTCATATGAATAAGTGTTTCATTTTAGAAAAACAATTATTTTAAAAACAAGTTAAAGAGCCATTTTAAATTAAAAATTATGCCTCTATTATCGATACTATATTTTACTCTATTTTAGAGTTAAAAATAGCTATGGCTGGAGATGCTCTTAGAATTTCATAGGTATACCCAGTTATACACGTAGGGATGTATTTATATACACATTTTAATGGGACCAGATAGTTACTTAGAATTGCTTAGGTGTACCTAGTTAGTTATACATGGCAAATAACAGCCTGGATCGGCTGGGATCTTAATCCCTTTAAAATTGGTCAAGCGTGGCAGTCCTTGCTCTCCGCCATTAGTCGAATGATTTTACTGCTTGCCAGTGTTTTTTTTGTCTTTTTCAGACCTGCCAGTGATACTAGGACTCTAAAGGACCTTCTTAAAGCTAAAATAATTTTAGAAACTATTGCAGCAAAAACAATAATAAATATATTCATATGAATAAGTGTTTCATTTTAGAAAAAACAATTATTAAAAAAACAAGTTAAAGAGCAATTTTTAAATTAAAAATTATGCCTCTATTATCAGATACTATATTTTACTCTATTTTAGAGTTAAAATAGCTATGGTTGGAGATGCTCTTAGAATTTTTAGGTATACCCAGTTATACACGTAGGGATGTATTTATATACACATTTTAATGGATCAGATAGTTACTTAGAATTGCTTATGTGTACCTAGTTAGTTATAGATGGCAACGCAACAGCCTGTGATCGGCATGGGATCTTAACCCCTTTAAAATTGGTCAAGCGGTGGCAGTCCTTGCCCTCCGCTTGCCATTAGCCTCCGAATGATTTTACTTTCTTGCCAGTGTTTCTTTTTGTGTTTTTCAGACCTGCTAGTGATACTAGTGTTCTAAAGGACCTTCTTAAAGCTAAATTATTTTAAAAACATTTTCAGAAAAAACAATTATTAAGAAAAAACCAAGTTAAAGAGCAATTTTTAAATTAAAAATTATGCCTCCATTATCAGATACTATATTTCACTCTATTTTCGAGTTACAAATAGCTATGGCTTGAGATGCTCTTAGAATTTCTTAGGTATACCCAGTTATACACGTAGGGATGTATTTATATACACATTTTAATGGGATCAGATAGTTACTTAGAATTGCTTATGTGTACCTAGTTAGTTATACATGGCAACACAGCGACGTGATGGCTGGGATCTTAATCCCTTTAAAACTGGTCAAGCGGTGGCAGTCCTTGCTCTCCGCTTGCCATTAGCCTGCAAATGTTTTTACTGGCTTGCCAGTGTTTCTTTTTGTATTTTTCAGACCGCCAGTGATACTAGGACTCTAAAGGACCTTCTTAAAGCTAAAATAATTTTAGAAACTATTGCAGCAAAACAATAATAAATATATTCATATGAATAAGTGTTTCATTTTAGAAAATCAATTATTTAAAAACAAGTTAAAGAGCCATTTTAAATAAAAATTATGCCTCTATTATCGATACTATATTTTACTCTATTTTAGAGTTAAAAATAGCTATGGCTGGAGATGCTCATAGAATTTCATAGGTATACCCAGTTATACACGTAGGGATGTATTTATATACACATTTTAATGGGACCAGATAGTTACTTAGAATTGCTTAGGTGTACCTAGTTAATAATACATGGCAGCACTAACAGCTTGTGATCGGTGGGATCTTAATCCCTTTAAAATTGGTCAAGCGGTTGCAGTCATTGCTCTCCGCTTGTCATTAGCCTCCGAATGATTTTACTGTCTTGCCAGTGTTTCTTTTTGTGTTTTTAGACCTGCCAATGATACTAGGGTTCCAAAGGACCTTCTTCAAGCTAAATTAATTTGAAAAACATTTGCAGAAAAACAATTATTTAAAAACAAGTTAAAGAGCCAATTTTAAATTAAAATTATGCCTCTATTATCAGATACTATATTTTACTCTATTTTAGAGTTAAAAATAGCTATGGCTGGAGATGCTCTTAGAATTTCTTAAGTATACCAAGTTATAAACGTAGGGATGTATTTATATACACATTTTAATGGGACCAAATAGTTACTTAGAATTGCTTAGGTGTACCTAGTTAGTTATAAATGGCAAGCATGCACTGTGATCAGCCGGGATCTTAATCCCTTAAAATTGGTCAAGCGGTGGCAGTCCTTGCTCCGCTTGCCATTAGCTCTGAATGATTTTACTTGGCTTGCGGTGTTTCGTTTTGTATTTTTCAGACATGCCAGTGATACTAGGACTCTAAAGGACCTTCTTAAAGCTAAAATAATTTTAGAAACTATTGCAGCAAAAACAATAATAAATATATTCATATGAATAAGTGTTTCATTTAAGAAAAACAATTATTAAAAAAACAAGTTAAAGATCTATTTTTAAATTAAAAATTATGCCTCTATTATCAGATACTATATTTTACTCTATTTTAGAGTTAAAAATAGCTATGGCTGGAGATGCTCTTAGAATTTCTTAGGTATACCCAGTTATACACGTAGGAATGTATTTATATACACATTTTAATGGGATCAGATAGTTACTTAGAATTGCATATGTGTACCTAGTTAGTTATACATGGCAAGCACCAGGTGTGATCGGCTGGGATCTTAATCCCTTTAAAATATGTCAAGCGGTGGCAGTCCTTGCTCTCCGCTTGCCATTAGCCTGCGAATGATTTTACTGGCTTGCCAGTGTTTCTTTATTTTTCAGACCTGCGATGATACTTGGACTCTAAAGGACCTTCTTAAAGCTAAAATAATTTTAGAAACTATTGCAGCAAAAACAATAATAAATATATTCATATGAATAAGTGTTTCATTTTAGAAAAACAATTATTAAAAAACAAATTAAAGAGCCGTTTTAAATAAAAATTATGCCTCTATTATCAGATACTATATTTTACTCTGTTTTAGAGTTAAAAATAGCTATGGCTGGAGATGCTCTTAGAATTTCGTAGGTATACCCAGTTATACACTTATGGATGTATTTATATACACATTTTAATGGGACCAAATAGTTACTTAGAATTGCTTAGGTGTACCTAGTTAGTTATACATGGCAGCATAGCAGTGATGGGGGGATCTTAATCCCTTTAAAATTGGTCAAGGTTGCAGTCCTTGCTCTCCGCTTGCCATTAGCCGAATGATTTTACTATCTTGCCAGGGTTTCTTTTGTGTTTTAGACCTGCAGTGATACTAGGGTTCCAAAGGACCTTCTTCAAGCTAAATTAATTTGAAAAACATTTGCAGAAAAAACAATTATTTAAAAAAAAACAAGTTAAAGAGCTAATTATAAATTAAAAATTATGCCTCTATTATCAGATACTATATTTTACTCTATTTTAGAGTTAACAATTGTTATGGCTGGAGATGCTCTTAGAATTTCTTAGGTATACCAAGTTATAAACGTAGGGATGTATTTATATACACATTTTAATGGGACCAAATAGTAACTTAGAATTGCTTAGGTGTACCTAGTTAGTTATACATGGCAACGCAACAGCCTGTGATCAGCTGGGGATCTTAATCCCCTTAAAATTGGTCAAGCGGTGGCAGTCCTTGCGCTCCGCTTGCCATTAGCCTACGAATGATTTTACTGGCTTGCCAGTGTTTCGTTTTGTATTTTTCAGACATGCCAGTGATACTAGGACTCTAAAGGACCTTCTTAAGCTAAAATAATTTTAGAAACTATTCCAGCAAAAACAATAATAAATATATTCATATGAATAAGTGTTGCATTTAAGAAAAAACAATTATTAAAAAAAACAATTTAAAGATCTATTTTTAAATTGAAAATTATGCCTCTATTATCAGATACTATATTTTACTCTATTTTAGAGTTAAAAATAGCTATGGCTGGAGATGCTCTTAGAATTTCTTAGGTATACCCAGTTATACACGTAGGAATGTATTTATATACACATTTTAATGGGATCAGATAGTTACTTAGAATTGCATATGTGTACCTAGTTAGTTATACATGGCAACGCAACAGCCTGTGATCGGCTGGGATCTTAATCCCTTTAAAATATGTCAAGCGGTGGCAGTCCTTGCTCTCCGCTTGCCATTAGCCTGCGAATGATTTTACTGGCTTGCCAGTGTTCCTTTTTGTATTTTTCAGACCTGCCAGTGATACTTGGACTCTAAAGGACCTTCTTAAAGCTAAAATAATTTTAGAAACTATTGCAGCAAAAACAATAATAAATATATTCATATGAATAAGTGTTTCATTTTTGAAAAAACAATTATTAAAAAAAAACAAATTAAAGAGCCGTTTTAAATAAAAAATTATGCCTCTATTATCAGATACTATATTTTACTCTGTTTTAGAGTTAAAAATAGCTATGGCTGGAGATGCTCTTAGAATTTCGTAGGTATACCCAGTTATACACTTATGGATGTATTTATATACACATTTTAATTGGACCAAATAGTTACTTAGAATTGCTTAGGTCTACCTAGTTAATAATACATGGCAACGCAACAGCCTGTGATCGGCAGGGGATCTTAATCCCTTTAAAATTGGTCAAGCTGTTGCAGTCCTTGCTCTCCGCTTGCCATTAGCCTTCGAATGATTTTACTATCTTGCCAGGGTTTCTTTTTGTGTTTTTTAGACCTGCCAGTGATACTAGGGTTCTAAAGGACCATCTTAAAGCTAAATTAATTTGAAAAACATTTGCAGAAAAAACAATTATTTAAAAAAAACAAGTTAAAGAGCTAATTATAAATTAAAAATTATGCCTCTATTATCAGATACTATATTTTACTCTATTTTAGAGTTAACAATAGTTATGGCTGGAGATGCTCTTAGAATTTCTTAGGTATACCCAGTTATAACCGTAGGGATGTATTTATATACACATTTTAATGGGACCAAATAGTTACTTAGAATTGCTTAGGTGTACCTAGTTAGTTATACATGGCAACGTAACAGCCTGTGATCGGCTGGGGATCTTAATCCCCTTAAAATTGGTCAAGCGGTGGCAGTCCTTGCGCTCCGCTTGCCATTACCCTGCGAATGATTTTACTGGCTTGCAAGTGTTTCTTTTTGTGTTTTTTCTGACCTGCCAGTGATACTAGGGTTCTAAAGGACCTTCTTAAAGCTAAAATAATTTTAAAAACCTTTGCAGCAAAAGCAAAAATAAATATATTCATATGAATAAGTGTTTCATTTTAGAAAAAACAATTATTTTAAAAAAACAAGTTAAAGAGCCATTTTTAAATTAAAAATTATGCCTCTATTATCAGATACTATATTTTACTCTTTTTAGAGTTAAAATAGCTATAGCTGGAGATGCTCTTAGAATTTCATAGGTATACCCAGTTATACACGTAGGGATAATATTTATATACACATTTTAATGGGACCAGATAGTTACTTAGAATTGCTTAGGTGTACCTAGTTAGTTATACATGGCAACGCAACAGCCTTTGATCGGCTGGGGATCTTAATCCCTTTAAAATTGGTCAAGCGGTGGCAGTCCTTGCCCTCCGCTTGCCATTAGCCGTCGAATTATTTTACTATCATGCCAGTGCTTTTTGTGTTTTTCAGACCTGCTAGTGATACTAGGGTTCTAAAGGACCTTCTTAAAGCTAAATTAATTTAAAAAATATTTGCAGAAAAAACAATTATTAAGAAAAAACCAAGTTAAAGAGCTATTTTTAAATTAAAAATTATGCCTCTATTATCAGATACTATATTTTACTCTATTTTAGAGTTAAAAATAGCTATGGCTGGAGATGCTCTTAGAATTTCTTAGGTATACCCAGTTATACACGTAGAGATGTATTTATATACACATTTTAATGGGATCAGATAGTTACTTAGAATTGCTTATGTGTACCTAGTTAGTTATACATGGCAACGCAACAGCCTGTGATCGGCTGAGATCTTAATACTTTTTAAATTGGTCAAGCGGTGGCAGTCCTTGCTCTCCGCTTGCGATTAGCCTGCGAATGATTTTACTGGCTTGCCAGTGTTTTTTTTGTCTTTTTCAGACCTGCCAGTGATACTAGGACTCTAAAGGACCTTCTTAAAGCTAAAATAATTTTAGAAACTATTGCAGCAAAAACAATAATAAATATATTCATATGAATAAGTGTTTCATTTTAGAAAAAACAATTATTTAAAAAAAACAAGTTAAAGAGCCGTTTTTAAATAAAAAATTATGCCTCTATTATCAGATACTATATTTTACTCTATTTTAGAGTTAAAAATAGCTATGGCTGGAAATGCTCTTAGAATTTCATAGGTATACCCAGTTATACACGTAGGGATGTATTTATATACACATTTTAATGGGACCAGATAGTTACTTAGAATTGCTTAGGTGTACCTAGATAATAATACATGGCAACGCAACAGCCTGTGATTGGCAGGGGATCTTAATCCCTTTAAAATTGGTCAAGCGGTTGCAGTCCTTGCTCTCCGCTTGCCATTAGCCTCCGAATGATTTTACTGTCTTGCCAGTGTTTCTTTTTGTGTTTTTCAGACCTGCCAGTGATACTAGGGTTCCAAAGGACCTTCTTAAAGCTAAATTAATTTGAAAAACATTTGCAGAAAAAACAATTATTTAAATAAAACAAGTTAAAGAGACAATTTTAAATTAAAAATTATGCCTCTATTATCAGATACTATATTTTACTCTATTTTAGAGTTAAAAATAGCTATGGCTGGAGATGCTCTTAGAATTTCTTAGGTATACCCAGTTATAAACGTAGGGATGTATTTATATACACATTTTAAAGGGACCAAATAGTTACTTAGAATTGCTTAGGTGTACCTAGTTAGTTATACATGGCAACGCAATAGCCTGTGATCGGCTGGGGATCTTAATCCCCTTAAAATTGGTCAAGCGGTTGCAGTCATTGCGCTCAGCTTGCCATTAGCCTTCGAATGATTTTGCTGTCTTGCCAGTGTTTCTTTTTGTGTTTTTTCTGACCTGCCAGTGATACTAGGGTTGTAAAGGAACTTCTTAAAGCTAAAATAATTTTAAAAACCTTTGCAGCAAAAGATATCTAAATTCTATTCATATGAATAAGTGTATTTCATTTTAAAAGAACTACAAAAAACAAGTAAAGAGCCAATTTTAAATTAAAAATTATGCCTCTATTATCAGATACTGTCTTTTATACTATTTTAGAGTTAAAAATAGCTATGGCTGGAGATACTCTTAGAATTTCTTAGGTGTACCCAGTTATACACGTCGAGATGTATTTTTATACACATTTTAATGGGATCGGATAGTTACTTATAATTGCTTATGTGTACCAAGTTAGTTATACATGGCAACGAATAGCTGTGATCGGTGGAGATCTTAATCCCTTTAAATTATTGGCGGTGGCAGTCCTTGCTCTCTTCTTGCCATTAGCCTGCGATGATTTTACTGTCTTGCCAATGTACCTTGTTAGTTATACATGGCAACACAACAGCCTGTGGTCGGCTAGGGATCTTAATCCCTTTAAAATTGGTCAGCGGTGGCAGTCTTGGCTCTCCCTTGCAATTAGCCTGCGAATGATTTTACTTGGCTAGCCAGTGTTTTTATTTATGTTTTTCAGACCTGCAAGTGATACTAGGGTTCTAAAGGACCTTCTTAAAGCTAAAATAATTTTAAAACCTTTGCAGCAAAAGAAATAAAATTCTATTCATATGAATAAGTGTATTTCATTTTAAAAAACCTCGGTAAAAACCAAGTTAAAGAGCCATTTTAAATTAAAATTATATCTCTATTATCGATATTGTATTTTACTCTATTTTAGAGTTAAAAATAGCTATGGCTGGAGATGCTCTTAGAATTTCTTAGGTGTACCAGTTATGGATGTATTTATATACACATTTTAATAGGACCAGATAGTTACTTAGAATTGCTTAGGTGTACCTAGTTAGTTATACATGGCAGCACAGCCTCGATCGGCTAGGGATCTTAATCCCTTTAAAATTGGTAGCGGTGGCAATCCTGGCTCTCAGCTTGCCATTAGCCTGCGAATGATTTTACTGTCTTGCCAATATTTTTTGTGTTTTCAGATCTGCTAGTGATCTGGGGTTCTAAAGGACCTTGTTAAAGATAAAATAATTTTAAAACCTTTGCAGCAAAAGAAATAAAAATTCTATTCATATGAATAAGTGTATTTCATTTAAAAAAAACCTACGGTAAAAGAAACCAAGTTAAAGAGGCATTTTTAAATTAAAAATTATGCCTATATTTTCAGATTCTGTATTTTACTCTATTTTAGAGTTAAAAATTGCTATGGCTGGAGATGCTCTTAGAATTTCTTAGGTGTACCCAGTTATACACGTAGGGATGTATTTATATACACATTTTAATGGGACCAGATAGTTACTTAGAATTGCTTAGGTGTACCTAGTTAGTTATACATGGCAACGCAATAGCCTGTGATCGGCTGGGGATCTTAATCCCCTTTAAATTGGTCAAGCGGTGGCAGTCATTGCGCTCAGCTTGCCATTAGCCTTCGAATGATTTTGCTGTCTTGCCAGTGTTTCTTTTTGTGTTTTTTCTGACCTGCCAGTGATACTAGGGTTCTAAAGGACCTTCTTAAAGCTAAAATAATTTTAAAAACCTTTGCAGCAAAAGAAATCTAAATTCTATTCATATGAATAAGTGTATTTCAATTTAAAAAGAACTACAGTAAAAAAACAAGTAAAGAGCCAATTTTAAATTAAAAATTATGCCTTTATTATCAGATACTGTCTTTTACTCTATTTTAGAGTTAAAAATAGCTATGGCTGGAGATACTCTTAGAATTTCTTAGGTGTACCCAGTTATACACGTCGAGATGTATTTTTATACACATTTTAATGGGATCGGATAGTTACTTATAATTGCTTATGTGTACCAAGTTAGTTATACATGGCAACGCAATAGCCTGTGATCGGCTGGAGATCTTAATCCCTTTAAAATTGGCCAAGCGGTGGCAGTCCTTGCTCTCTTCTTGCCATTAGCCTGCGAATGATTTTACTGTCTTGCCAATGTACCTAGTTAGTTATACATGGCAACACAACAGCCTGTGGTCGGCTAGGGATCTTAGTCCCTTTAAAATTGGTCAAGCGGTGGCAGTCTTGGCTCTCCCCTTGCAATTAGCCTGCGAATGATTTTACTGGCTAGCCAGTGTTTTTTATTTTATGTTTTTCAGACCTGCAAGTGATACTAGGGTTCTAAAGGACCTTCTTAAAGCTAAAATAATTTTAAAAACCTTTGCAGCAAAAGAAATAAAAATTCTATTCATATGAATAAGTGTATTTCATTTAAAAAAAACTACGGTAAAAGAAACCAAGTTAAAGAGCCATTTTTAAATTAAAAATTATGTCTCTATTATCAGATATTGTATTTTACTCTATTTTAGAGTTAAAAATAGCTATGGCTGGAGATGCTCTTAAATTTCTTAGGTGTATCCAGTTATGGATGTATTTATATACACATTTTAATAGGACCAGATAGTTACTTAGAATTGCTTAGGTGTACCTAGTTAGTTATACATGGCAAGCAGCCTCTGATCGGCTAGGGATCTTAATCCCTTTAAAATTATTAGCGGTGGCAGTCCTGGCTCTCAGCTTGCCATTAGCCTGCGAATGATTTTACTTGTCTTGCCAATATTTTTTGTGTGTTTTCAGATCTGCTAGTGATCTTGGGGTTCTAAAGTACCTTCTTAAAGATAAAATAATTTTAAAACCTTTGCAGCAAAGAAATAAAAATTCTATTCATATGAATAAGTGTATTTCATTTAAAAAAAACCTACGGTAAAAGAAACCAAGTTAAAGAGGCATTTTTAAATTAAAAATTATGCCTATATTTTCAGATTCTGTATTTTACTCTATTTTAGAGTTAAAAATTGCTATGGCTGGAGATGCTCTTAGAATTTCTTAGGTGTACCCAGTTATACACGTAGGGATGTATTTATATACACATTTTAATAGGACCAGATAGTTACTTAGAATTGCTTAGGTGTACCTTGTTAGTTATACATGGCAGCAATGGCTGTGATCGGGGATCTTAATCCCCTTTAAATTGGTCAAGCGGTGGCAGTCATTGCGCTCAGCTTGCCATTAGCCTTCGAATGATTTTGCTGTCTTGCCAGTGTTTCTTTTGTGTTTTTCTGACCTGCCAGTGATACTAGGGTTCTAAAGGACCTTCTTAAAGCTAAAATAATTTTAAAACCTTTGCAGCAAAAGAAATCTAAATTCTATTCATATGAATAAGTGTATTTCAATTTAAAAGAACTACAGTAAAAAACAAGTAAAGAGCCAATTTTAAATTAAAAATTATGCCTTTATTATCAGATACTGTCTTTTACTCTATTTTAGAGTTAAAAATAGCTATGGCTGGAGATACTCTTAGAATTTCTTAGGTGTACCCAGTTATACACGTCGAGATGTATTTTTATACACATTTTAATGGGATCGGATAGTTACTTATAATTGCTTATGTGTACCAAGTTAGTTATACATGGCATAGCCTGTGATCGGCTGGAGATCTTAATCCCTTTAAAATTGGCCAGCGGTGGCAGTCCTTGCTCTCTTCTTGCCATTAGCCTGCGAATGATTTTACTGTCTTGCCAATGTACCTAGTTAGTTATACATGGCAACACAACAGCCTGTGGTCGGCTAGGGATCTTAGTCCCTTTAAAATTGGTCAAGCGGTGGCAGTCTTGGCTCTCCCCTTGCAATTAGCCTGCGAATGATTTTACTGGCTAGCCAGTGTTTTTTATTTTATGTTTTTCAGACCTGCAAGTGATACTAGGGTTCTAAAGGACCTTCTTAAAGCTAAAATAATTTTAAAAACCTTTGCAGCAAAAGAAATAAAAATTCTATTCATATGAATAAGTGTATTTCATTTAAAAAAAAACTACGGTAAAAGAAAGCAAGTTAAAGAGCCATTTTTAAATTAAAAATTATATCTCTATTATCAGATATTGTATTTTACTCTATTTTAGAGTTAAAAATAGCTATGGCTGGAGATGCTCTTAGAATTTCTTAGGTGTATCCAGTTATGGATGTATTTATATACACATTTTAATAGGACCAGATAGTTACTTAGAATTGCTTAGGTGTACCTAGTTAGTTATACATGGCAACGCAACAGCCTCTGATCGGCTAGGGATCTTAATCCCTTTAAAATTGGCCAAGCGGTGGCAGTCCTGGCTCTCCGCTTGCCATTAGCCTGCGAATGATTTTACTGTCTTGCCAATATTTTTTTGTGTGTTTTCAGATCTGCTAGTGACACTAGGGTTCTAAAGGACCTTCTTAAAGATAAAATAATTTTAAAAACCTTTGCAGCAAAAGAAATAAAAATTCTATTCATATGAATAAGTGTATTTCATTTAAAAAAAACCTACGGTAAAAGAAACCAAGTTAAAGAGGCATTTTTAAATTAAAAATTATGCCTATATTTTCAGATACTATATTTTACTCTATTTTAGAGTTAAAAATTGCTATGGCTGGAGATGCTCTTAGAATTTCTTAGGTGTACCCAGATATACACGTAGGGATGTATTTATATACACATTTTAATGGGACCAGATAGTTACTTAATAATACATGGCAACGCAACAGCCTGTGATCGGCAGGGGATCTTAATCCCTTTAAAATTGGCCAAGCGGTGGCAGTCCTTGCTCTCTGCTTGCCATTAGCCTGCGAATGATTTTACTGTATTGCCAGTGTAGATATTTGTATTTTTCAGACCTGCCAGTGATACTAGGGTTCTAAAGGACCTTCGTAATGCTAAAATAATTTTAAAAACCTTTGCAGCAAAATAAATAAAAATTCTATTCATATGAATAAGTGTATTTCATTTTAGAAAAAACAATTATTTTAAGAAAAACAAGTTAAAGAGCCATTTAGTTCTCACTGGATACCGTTGCTTCGCTTGGCCTGTTTTCACACTGAATGCTCTCATTCCTCCATATCAAATATTCTACCGCGTCTGCAAACGAAACTGGCTTCCGGGCCCTGATTCTGATGCAATGATCAAGCTGCGCATTCGCTTGATTTATGCTCTCTTGAACCGCCGAGCCATCAACTTTGGTGAACTGGTGTATGATCAGGTTCTGGCCATGGCTCGCCAGTTTGATCAGGAGAAGAAGATCATCTTTCCCAATCTTATCTATCAGGTTCTTCAGTTTCAGAAGGAGATCCCCGTTCTTCCCAAAGATGAAGCACACATTGGAGCAGGAGTGAACATTTGGAGCATACGAGCTGATTCGCCAGCACTCAACAACCGCGGCCCGCGAGGACGTAGAAGGATCGATGGGTTAGGTTTTCGTCAGATCGTTCGCTAATGGCTTGGATCGATGGGTTAGGTTCACATTTTTAAATGTTGTTGAACCATTCTCAACTCTATGCTTTGAACTTTTTAATCTCGGTCTGTAATAACGCTTAAACATATCGTATGTTTAATTAATATGTGATATCATTTGCTATTCGGATTAAATCTCAAGTATCACTAACTTGGTAAACTACGACTGAGCCAGTCCATCATAAATAAGGAAAAATCGTAACGGCTATATTCATTTTGAAAGCACTCTGTACAAACGCATGCCTTAAACAAACTGAGAAAAACAATGGCAATGCAATAATGTGTACGCAAGCGATCAGCCGACTATGGCAAGGAAACAGCAACGGTGTGCCAGATTTAAGGTGAATAACTTGATTAACAAGTATTGTCAACATAAATATGAAATCCATCAAATGTAAAGATCAAGCTATTAGAGATTACATACCTACCCGAAAAAACAAAACAACCGTAGTGAGTTCAACGGAAAACAACAATGACAATACTCTGACAAATTATAAACGCTAAATTGACCAACACTCTCCCTGAATGAGTGATTAATTAGCTGAATAAAGATGTCTTCATTGAATGAATACCCATATATATATCACCCAAACAACAATGTCGCAACTTGGCACGTTGATCGATAATGTCCGCCTTTGTTGCATTTGGAACACACGTGCCCCTTTTTCGCCTTCATTGTTGATTGACGTCGCTGGGAAATCGTTGCCTTCTTTGGTTTTGGTTTTAAACCCTTTGTGTTTTTAGCACCCTGAGTTGGCTTTTTTGATGCGGGGCTACTCTGGAAAAGTCCTTTTCTCACCGTGGGTGATGGAGTTGTCGGTGCTGTAAACTTTCCCGATTGTTTAGGGTTTCTTTCTCGATGACGGATTAGTTGATGGCGTCCTCCGCGGTGGATTGGTTTGCTTCTCTTTTAATGGCGTACTGGGAGCTTGACTACAACCACGTTTCTTTGTTGATGTTTTCCGTGAAGACTGATTACCTTCCTTTGTCGCCTGAGGTGGATTGCTAATTGAAAGAGCCAAGAGATTCAAACAATGTTTGCCAATTTTGGGTGGCAGACACACTTGACTAAGTACATCTTCTGGTGAGAGCAAATCTTCATCTGTAGGGTTAATAGGTTCTGCGTACGCTGCAACCAAGTAGCCCTTTGTGTAAACAGGATCCACCAGTGTAGCTTCATCAATTTTCCGAGATTGAGCCACTTTAATTGCATGCTCACACGGTATCTTATCGAGATCATATTGCCTACAAGTACAACTCCTCTGCAAAAAAGTAAGTCTATGAATCAAAACTGAGACAAATGAGAACATGGCAGAATTGTATTCATACCGTTTCTAGATTCACAATACAGTTAGCATCTCCACCAGTAACATGCGAACGGTTTGCATCAATGTGTTGAACAACTAATGTACCTGTAGCATCCCCGATCCTGGATAGGATCGTCCGGAGGGACCATTGTGCGTGGAGACGCACCAGACAGGTCATATGACCTAAAGACAAGTGTGTTATGATCCAAAAACGTGGTTAAGGGAATCAGAGAGCTGAGACTTAACCAAAATAGGATGGAGACAAGCTTAAAGGAGTTGGTCGAGTGTTTTGGTAGCTGGACGAGGTCTGGGTGAAGCTCGATCAGCTAGGTGAAGCTGTGATGTAGTGCATGATCAGAATGGATTATGGAAGAACTAAGTCTAGGTCTGGAAATAGACCAAGGAACTTAGAGAGATTGAATAAGATAAAGATATCAAGCTGTACGAAGTGTATCACAGCTGGGTGATGTGAGCATGAAGCTCGACCAGCTGGACGGAGCTCACTTGGGGCTCAAGTAGAGTGTGTCAGTTCCCTGAGCTGGATGGACTAGCTCACACAGCTGGGTCAGCTGGGGATCAGCTCAACTCAGCTTGACTGAGTGTTTGGGTCTCGGGCAGTTGGGCCGGGTCCGGACAGTGGTCGGGCCATGTGGGCGGTCCAAGTGTGGCGATGGGCCGGCAGGCTCTTAGGATTGGGCCAGTGTCTTGACATTCAATTTGGGCTTGTATTAGACATGTCCAGGAGTGGTTTGACAAGCCCAGGACGTCCAGTTAACTGCCATAGGCGAATGGATGTGATCTGGACCATTGATGAAATCAATGGCCAGAAATGAAACCGAAAGGGTGCAGCCTTTGGAAAGGTAACTGCCCCTTCTTCTATATAATGCAAGCAAGGCCGTGCCTTTGCAGGCACGCCAGGAATTCATTATTATTCCTGAAAAACAAAAGAAAACAAGAGAAAAATATAGAGATGGTCGGATTAAACAATCCAAACCAGAGAGAGATGTGAAGGCAGCAAAAGGACAGGTTTGGGGACAATTAAGAGGGGAGTTGAGAACGACCCGCTGGTGAGTGTTGGTTATTTTTTGCCACGCCCTGGGCTTCCTTTACATCCATAGAAGACACGAAAATAGCCTGGAAAGAAGAGGGATGGTCGGATTCCACTTCCAAGGGCAGAGACAGCCTTGAAGTCAGATGTGTGTGGAAAGACAGTTTCATGGGAAACAAAGGGAGAAGTGATGAACGATTTGGATGGGTGTTGATCATGGATGATCATCCCCTGGTATTCCTATGTGTCCTGGGAACACACGCAAATGGTCAGAGGAGAAGGGAGAAGGCCAGACTCCACTCCCAAAGGCCAACACAGCCTCAAAGGTGGATGCAGTGCAGAAACTGGTTCCATGGGAGTTCCATGGCATGGAAGAGAGGTACGACCATTGAATGGATCTTATCATTACTGGAAGTATATGATAAGGATTGATGGAGACGTGATCAAGAGGATTCTGGTTGTCCTTGACAAGGGATGACACAAGATCTACAATCATCATTGATGAGGTAACATGTTTATGATTACTTTCTGATTTATACTTCTGTCTCTTGTGGTGCTGTTAAGCCAAGGTAAGGCACGCCCCTTGAAGACCATATATTGTGATGTAAACTAAGGATCCAGGACCCTGAGAGGAGGGGCGGATCATTGTTGATCTACTTCATCCATGTGGGGTGATAGTTAGATGTTGTTCATTGGATAGTGATCCATGATGGTTCATGGTTTGATGTTGGGTTTGATCATGGTGTGAACCATGGATCCGACCCATTGATGAGACACATGGGGGTCCTAGTATCAGAGGAACCATGTGGAGTGCAAGGTCCAATTTTTTTAGATCAAACAGCAAGCAAAGGAGAACAGTAAGGCTAGTACTTGTTGGTATGGACCACAAGTATTGTGCTGGTGTGTTTATACAAGGAAGGCCGTGTGTGATCTGATCATGGGCAAGGATGGACGATCTCATCCATGGATGTTGGATCAAGGTTTCTGATCTGATTGATCAAAGGATGCACCGGTGGTAAGAGCAACACTAATCAGGTTCAGTGGGACATGGTTCCATGGCCGGTTAGGAAGTGTAAAGACTCATCAGTTCTGAGTCATGTGGGATGGTTGGTTGATTGAATTAGGATCTGATGGGCCTTGTTAGTCCATGAAAGGACTTGGTTCCAGGGGAGCACATGCCTGAGACATTGTCGTACTAACCAGGCCTTGGCTGGTTCAGGTATGAAGTCCTTGGCCATCGGCCGGACTGGTCATGGTCGAGATCTATATGATCCAGAGGGATTCATTGAGATATGACCATAGATTATTCTTAGTGGTGATTTATCATGATTTATCATGAATTTTATTGGGTTTTACCTAATTGATTTGAAGGTGGTCAGTTATGACCGGTTTGACTGAATTTGGCCGAGATCTGTAGGATCAAGGCCGGTTCTGTAGATTCTGATTATGGATTCTTCTTAGTTAGGATTTATCAAGAATTTTCATGAATTTTAATTAATTTTTGGAGCATGTTTGCTTGAGGTCGTTTTTGCAGCTGAAGACTTCCCGAAGGTACTTAGTCTGTGGGGATGGTTGGCTGAATGACTAAGTACCAAAGGGAAGAGTTTATGCAGGTATAAGAGAGTTGTACGAGTGGACGGGGAACTGGACAAAGCTACCTCACAGCTCGATCAACTGGAAAAGAGTAGTGAACCTCAAGTGAAGTGGTTCAGCTCAGCTGAGCTGGACGAGCTATCCATCCAGCTTGGGCAGCTGGGAAAAGGAGCTAACAAACACGGTGGATGTGGCAAAGGTATGATCTAGCAATGTTGCTTAGATCGAGATAGAATGGTTTAGGGAATGGAACCTCGGATTTGTATGACTCAGTTTAGGTAGGATCGACCTTCGAGTTAGCTGGTAGTTGAGTATACTAACCATTAGCTGAGGTGATTCGACCGGACCAGTATTAGATTGGAGTTAGTCCAATGGTTAAGTAGAGAATATTCAGCTGTGCGTAAGTTGAAAGGATCTAAGCTAGGAAATGACTAAGGTAGTCTTGCGCTAAGATCCGAGTTAGCCCTCGCCTATGGGCGATGTTTTAAATAAAGGGCAAAATTTTTAGAGGTTCGGTCAGGGTATGGACCGAGCGACGTGAGGCATCGACCGCGGCCTGAGAGGCCGGGTCGGGGTCTTACAGTACCCATGTTGGCGTGTCTACTATGCAGTTCGTGTTCAACTTTAGCTGTGAAGTTTGTTTTCAACGAGACAGCTTTCTCTCGCCTTTCCGCAAACCATCTTGAGAGCAACTTTCTAATAGAATCCATAAAATATGCAATAGGAAACGCTCTTTCCTCCTTAAGCACGCCATTAATGCATTCTGCAAAATTGCTTGTCATGATATCATATCTGTCTCCTGGAAAATGTGAACGAGTCCACATTTTAATATCCGCATCTGTCAAATATCGGCGTAAGGCGCTGTCTTGCTGTCGAATGACTTCAAATATAGCGTCAAAATCCGACCGTCGACATAGCCAAGCAGAATTTTTCGCCACAGCTACCATTGGGGTCCTTTTGCGACCTGTGATCATGTTTTGTCCAAGGTGATATAGGCATATGCCCCTATTAGCTTCCGGGAAAACAATCATAAGAGCCTTGGCTATTGATGCGCATCTGTCAGAGACGAAAGCTAAATTTCGACCGCCACCCACAACACGACGCAGCTGAGTAAAAAACCATTCCCATGCATCTGCATCCTCTCCATCAACAATCCCAAAAGCTATAGGATATATACCCCTATTTCCATCCTGACATGCAGCCACTAACATAACACCTCTGAACTTACCACTTAGATGTGCACCATCTATAACAATAATCCTCCTCATGTACGGAAAGCCTTTGATACATGCGCTAAAAGCAATGAACAAATACTTAAACCTTTTTTCCATATCAAGTTCAAGCTCTGTTATTGTACCTGGATTGGCCTTCTTTATTCTGTATAGATACGTAGGCAAGTCCTGATAGCCACTGGCATGAGTGCCTCTAACCATATCCCGTGCATATGCCAATGCGTCATGAGCCTTCGTATAACCAATTTCAATTCGATAAAATGCCCTCATAGAGTCCATTATATGTTTAGGTCGGATTCCTTTAAGATAACTACCACCACTAAATTCCTCAACATACATCATGCCAATACATTTTGAATTTGCCTGTCTATTACGAGAATACCTAGCGGCCGCAGAGCATGTATGAAGATCAGTGTATTTACGAACGAGGAATTATGGAGATGATCTCGACATAGTTGAAGCACGTATCTTCCAGGAACATCCAGTTACGAAGCACTTTGCGTAAAATAAATGCTTCCAAGACTTTTTGATGTTGAAATCAAACCTGTCGATCAATGAAAGCTTGCGTAGTTTTATTATTAGTTCCTTCTTGCAACTAAATATGTCACCACTCTTAATGGTTTCACTCTTCCGCAGCTGTGATGGCTTCATTGTCTCAAGTGATGGCTTCATAGTCTCCTGTGATGGCTTCATAGTCTCCTGTGATGGCTTCATAGTCTCGTACTGAACATTTCCAAAACTACCAAAATCCGCAGCAGCATTCTCTCTGACAGCAGGCTTTTGATTTCTATTCACATCACGACGACCTTTGTTTGCAGTCAATGAGACATAAATACACATAGCGTCCGGCTTGAACAATGTGATGAAGCTTTCTAGTTGTCTGTCGTCGCTCAAGGACATTGGAAAGGCATTGGTAGCCATTTCCTCCAACATACGTTTAGGCAACACATAAGAGAACTCGACCGCATTCATCTCACTAATATTGTAATCTTCACAAACCATGCGGAGAAAATCCTCATATTTGATATCGTCTTCAACAAAAAAAGAACTTCCCTTCTTACATTGATCAAGAACGAACTCCCCGCCAACATGACCCATCTTCCATTGCCCAAAAACAGTAATTAAGTGCAACATTATCTGCATAATAAAACTTGCATCAGTAGATCCGAAGACACATTGAAAAACTAACGAATTGTAGTGGTAAGAGAAAAGAATTGTTAGGCAACCATTAAAAAAGACTTGGACTTTGTTCATAACACAGATCTGGTTTTTATCATACCTGGTGTTTCTCATATCTGGTTTCGAAGTTTCGTTCGTTCCACCAAACAATTGACTTAATTTATCAGATATTTACGAAGATCTGAAAGCAAATAAAGTATGAGGGAGGGAGCCGTTGAAGGTAAAGTGTCTAAACAACAATGAATCTGAAAGGGGAGAGAGCCGTTGAAGGTAAAGTGTTGTCTTTTATTTTCTTTTTTTAATTTCTATAAAAACAGTAATGACATTATTGTGTTAGAGGGGTTAAATGGCCATTTCAGAAAGAGGGTGGATCCTTTTAACAATTTTTCCTTTGAAAGGTACCAATCTCCCTTTTGTTTTTGAAAGCTGGGCGATCCAACAATTTACCCTATTTTATATTGTACAATACACCCAAAAAATATAATGTTGGGCTTAGACAATTTTATTTATTTAAACTGGCATGTAGTTTCTGAAAATATAACAAACTCTATTAGACACTGTTGGAAAGGAAAAAGAATATAAAATGATCAACTGATTATTCTAGGTAAACTGATTGCATCTAAAATTGCACCTAGCTTACAATATGAATTTGACAAATTTAGCTGACTCACTCCCTAGCGGCTTCAAACTTCCCATTAAATGGTAGTTTTCTCCATGAATCTGAAACATGTTAGGCCCACATCCTTTTCTAATTGTTCGATCAATTTTCCCACCAAGAGATGTAAATGAGAAAACCATGTTAGTAGATTTAATATCATCAAGACAATATTTGTTTTCTTCGTCATTTGTCTACAAGATAGCGTTCCATAGTGATTTTTTCTGTGTAGAAATGGTTGTGAGTATAAGTCGATGGAACTGAGTATATTTATAAGCTTAATAGAATATCCGTAAAGTCAATGTATTTATTGTTAGAGAATATTTTACTGTATTTTAAGAAGTTATGATATTTTACAAAGTTGCATTTTCTAAAAATAATTCCTCAAAACGCGGGATTATATTCCTTTGCAAATGATTCATTTTGTATTTAATTAAGCAAATTATTCATTTATTCCCAAATAGAACTGCATATACTATTATATAAAATATAATAATCAATGATAGACATTTTGAACATCAAAAAAGAATGTTCAGAATTGAATGTAACAGTTTTCCGAGGTTAAATTTGGTAAGACAATAATATACAATGATAGTCATTAATAATAGAACTATTAATACATGAAATCACCGCTATATAGGGATAGAGTTATACTATAGAAACGAATCACTTTTTCAATCATACCTCATAAATTCGGCTGCACAAATCTCAAAAATCACAACACTTACGCACATATAGTCCATAAACAACTTGTCGAATACAATTTCTAAGAATGTTAATTTAATTGAAACAACAATAATGGAATACAGATATATTTAACACGTAAAATATTGTCATGATTATATTTCAATCAATTGTGAGATAGAAGCATCGATTCTTGTTCTTATAGATTCAAACTACTCCTAGACATAGCATGTCCAGTCATTATACCAATGCTATACTCAATTAAATTTAACAAATTTATAATACAACCTCTACTTCAAGTTTATCTCAAATAACTAATTATTCAAAAAGAACCAAATATAAAACTAAACTAAATTGCAACATCATCCATACACTACTACTTTCCTGATATACTCTAAAAATTGTAACCCGCTAAGATAATCAATCACAACTAAATATGTTATAAAATATGAAAACATAAGAATTTAATTAAAAGATATTAAGTTTAACATAATATCCAAAAAATGGTTCTACACGATCGGAATATAAAAACATAAACTTTGACATCCGCCATCCTCGCTTCTGCAAGCCTTAGCTCCGATTCAAGGGTTTCCTTGTCAAGCTTCATGGCATAAGACGGGAAGAGCTTGTCAAGTAACTCCAGTTGTGCGCTGATAGCCCTCACTTCAACCTCGGCCTCAGTCTTTCTTGGGGTCAAAATAAGTCACGACGGAATCAATGCCTGAAAGTCCCCGGAAAATGTCCTCTTTCAAAAAGAGATAAAATTTAAAGAAACGAAGAAGAGCGGGTTTCCCTAAATCAATTTCGAAAAGGATTCATACAATAAGTCCTTGAGAAAAGTTACTCTAGGCCTCGAACAAACGAATCCCAAACAACAAAACAACTATAAGGCTCTATCGTCCAACTCGCCCGTCCGGCAAGTTGGGCCAAATGCACTGTCCTACTCGCCTGTTCGGCGAGTTGGACCGAACACATTATCCAACTCGCCCGTTCGATGAATTGGACCCATCCAACTCTCCGAACGTGCGAGTTGTTTCAAACACATTATCCAACTCCATTCAACTCGCCCGTTCGGCAAGTTGGGCTGAACACATTATCCAACTCGCCCCTTCGACGAGTTGGATCGCCCCTTCGGCGAGTTGGATCGAACACATCTTCCAACTCGCCGAACGGGTGAGTTGGATCGAACACATCCTCCAACTCGCCCATTCGGCGAGTTGGACCCGTCCTGCTCGCCGAACAGGCAAGTTGGACCGAACAAACAGTCCTACTCGCCCATTCGGCGAGTAAGATCACCTAATCTATCTTCATCCTGTCCTCGTAGTTTCTACCTTCGAGGTCGGAACCACGCACACTCAATCAGGTATGATCAACGACACTGACAAAGATCAACAAATGCACGACGAAAGCTTCATCGATGCAAACGTTGAGAAAACACCAGCTGGAAACGCTTCGACGGTCACTGCAAACGCAAACACCGCAATACTCAACCAGATGAAAGAGCTGTTCGCTTCCGCCCAAAAGAGGTCAGGCGAACAGGAGAAACTCATGGGTTCTCTCGCCAAACAGGTCGAAACCTTAACGGCAAGAGCCAAGAGTGGACTTCCGCGCAGAGCTACCAGGGCCCGCAGCGGCAGAAGACTCGATTTCGAGACTCCAGGCAATCAAACTGTAAGCACTGGAAAGGATTTGCCGGGAGAAAACCCACACGAAACAGTCCTACCTGGTGCGCAGCCAACTGCGGAGAATCTTCCACCTCCCGTTAGGAACAACGAAGAGAACGATATCGAGCGAATTGATATGGAAATCAGCGACCAATCAGATCGCTCAGAGGAAGACGCCGACGTGCATCCAACAAGGACAGAAGCCAGTCTGCTCGGCAGGATGCGTCATTCGAAAAACCCATCACAGAAGAGAAAGAGAACCTCTATTGGGTTGAGCAGGAGGAACTGGCCGAAAACCAGGCACGGATCTATTTCAGCAAATGCCGACAAGCTCATAAAACCGCTGGAGGCGATAACGAGATCCACAATCTACGTGAGTACATCGCATAAACTGCAGTAGAAGTCAATGCAGTAAAGACGCAAATTCATCATGCGACAAGTGCCCTACCGACATCGACAAACTTCTTGAGGAAGCACGAAAAACTCTGTTCACTGCCCGCATCACGGAGACAAACATCTCAGACCCCAGGAAAATCAAGATTCTCGTATACGACGATACCACCGATCTGAAAGCGCATCTGCAGTCTTTCTAGATCGCGATGGGCAGGTGCAAACTTAGGGAGTACGAACGAGACGCTGGTAACTGCCTCCTCTTCGTCGAAAACCTAAATGGAGCTGCGCTCGAATTGTTCTATTGTTTGAAGCGAACCTCTATCGAAAGCTTTCGACAGCTCGCGTCAGAGTTCCTCAAGCAATACTGCATGTTCATGGATAGGGAGACTTCCGACGTCGATCTCTGGAGCCTATCTCAAAGAGAAGACGAACCACTGTGATGTCTTGCATATTTTCATCTATTTAGCCATCTTTTTATTGCATTCTTTGTCTTGTAGGCTAAGGTTTAGGCATGTTTAGGATCATTTTGCATTCATCTGTCCTTATCAGGTGTTGGAGTGTGCTTTGGTGTGATTTGAGGTGTTTGGGAACCTTATGACCCAAAAAGAAGTGAAGATTCAATATTGGCCATAAGAAGAGAAGTGAAATCAAGAGATGGAGAGTTGGACCGGGGAGACCAGACCGGGTACACATACCCGGTCGGATGGAGATTGATCAGGACGTCCAGATGACCGGGGATCATGGTCCGGCTTGATGAACCCGGTCGGGAAGAAGCCAGCAGAACGGACGGCCGGGGAAGATGGTCCGGTGTGATGAACCCGGTCGGGAAGAAGCTGATCAAGGCGCATCCGGACAGGCCGGGGACAATGGACCGGCTTGGTGCACCCGGACGATGAAGAGCATGAAGTGGACCGGGGAGCCCAGACCGGCTTGATGAACCCGGTCGGGAGAAGCACATGAGGCAGGACGTCCGGACGACCGGGGAGGCGCGGCCAGAACAGGACCAGACCGGGTACCATTGACCGGGATGGTGATTTTTGGTCTACCCAGACCTAATTTCTTGCTGCCTTCCTATTGGTTGAGACTCATTTGACTCCAAAGACTTTTTAGTAATTTTTCATGATGTATCTAGGTTTTCTAAGCCTAGTATAAATACCTTTGTTATCCATAATATGGGACATATGTTATTTTCTCTCTAAGAACACAAACCTTTGAGTAAAGTTTTATCTTTGAATCATAATCTCATCTCATCTTTGTGTTCTTGATTGTTTGATTTCATCTCTTTTCTTTCTCTACATGTTTAAGCTTGAATCTCTCATGGGTTTAAGAGTAAGCATGTGGATTAGTGAGTAGATCCATTTAAGATCCACGGGTTAGGGTGATTGAGAGTGATTAAGTGTAGATCCAAGGTGCTTAGTGTTAGATCTATCCTTTCCTTGCATGATTTGGTGTTCTTAATGCTATATTTAAGTTGGCCTCTCAAACGTAGAGCCATAGGCATTTCATGCCCGGAAGGTGTTCTATGAAATGCCTAAACCAACTCATCTATGCTTTATCTTGCTTTACCTAAGGGATTAGTTGTTAAAGAAGCTAGGATTGCTATTAGACTCATTCTTAATGTTTGCTTTGACCATTACAGTCAAAGGGATTTGTTGTACTTGGGTGATCATTGCAAAAGAGCATTCATCTAGGGATAGAGTTTGTTCAAGCATGGTGTCTAGGAATTAGATTGATTGAAAAGTTGGCATCTTGGATTGAACCTTAATCATTTAAGATCAAGTCCCTATACCCATGCGTCTCATCTCCTCATAAAGAAAGAAAGATTTATATTTTTATTGCATTTTAGATATTGTCTTTGTTTAATAATCATCTCCTTTAATGATTGCATTTAGATTAAGCATAGGCTTGTATTCTCTTTGCTTTGTGGTCACTTAGAACAGGTTCGACAATCTTATATACTACATCATTTGATTAGAACCCTTGAAAAGGCCTTTCATCAAATTGGCGCCGTTGCCAAATTCTAAGTTGATTGTGACATTGGGATTTAGTCAGTTGCTTGAGACTAAATCATTTTTCTCTTTTCTTGTGATATTGATTCTCCTTTTGCCTCTTCCTTTGATTTTCAGGTGTATGAACACAAGAAGCAGGGGTGCAACTAACCTGGTTCCCACTGTTGAAGATATAGCTACACTTGAGAGGGAAATAGCAAGAAGGAGAAGAGAAGAAGAGCAACAGGCTCACATTAAGAGGTTGGGGTTTGAGATGGATGAACACCAGCATCAACCTCAAGATGGCAATGGTCAAGGAGCTGACAACCTTGGACCACAGCGCCAGCAACAACAACACCCACAGTGACCAGCTAGAGCTATTGGCACCTATGACCGTCCTCACATTCATGGTCATAGGACGGGCATCTGCGCACCAGCTGTGGAAGCTAACAACTTTGAGATCAAGTCAGGGATGTTGAATGTGATTGAGAACAACAAGTACCATGGCCTGGCTGTAGAAGACCCATTTGATCACTTGGACAAGTTTGATAGCTATTGTGGCTTGTCCAAGACCAATGGTGTGTCAGAAGATGCCTTCAAGCTCAAGCTGTTTCCTTTCTCTCTAGGAGACAAGGCACGCCAATGGGTGAAATCTCTACCTAGTGACTCCATCACCACTTGGGATGATTGCAAGAAAGCCTTCTTGGAGAAATTCTTCTCTACATCAAGGACAGCCAAGTTGAGAAATGAGATCTCTAGCTTCCAGCAGAAGAATTTGGAAAGCTTTAGTGAAGCATGGGTGAGGTTCAAAGGCTATCAGGCTAAATGCCCCCACCATGGCTTCTCAAAGGAGAGTTTGCTGAGCACATTCTACAGAGGTGCCCTTCCTGAGTTCAGAGCTAGATTGGATACAGCAAGCAATGGATTCTTCCTGGACATGTCTGAAGAAGATGCTGATGAGCTTGTTGACAACATGGTGAAGAGTGACTCATTTTATAGTGGAGAGCATGACAGAGCTGATAGAACCACCAGAGCTGATGACAACCAGACCAAGAAGGAAATCAAATCCTTGCAGGAGAAGATAGACTTGATGATCGCTAACCAAGCCAAACAGGAGCAGATAAAATTTGTGGGTGGTCCTAGTCAAGAAGCTCCTCCTAAGGTTAATGAAGTTGATGGGTTAGAAGGGCAAGAAGAGCTTTGCTTCATCAACAACAATGGTACTTGGTACAGGAAGGAGCCTAACTTTCAGTACAACAACTACCAGCAGAAGTCTTATCCTAACAACCAGTAAGGAGGCTATCAACCCAAGAAAAACACTCAGCAAGGGAACTACCAGCCTAGGCAGAACCCTCCTCCTGGTTTTACCAATCAAGGCAATCAGCCTACTCAAGCTCAAGGTAGCTCTTCCCAAGCTAAAGCTCCAGATTCAGCTATGGAAGCCATGTTCAAACAAATACTGGAAGGTCAAGCTAGAACAGCCAAGGACATTGGCCATGAGTTCAAGACTGTTCACTCCAAGATTGATAGCAGCTATACTGAGCTAAACAACAATATAAGAGCTTTGGAGAATCAGTTTGCTTCTATGAACTCTCAGCCAAGTCGCCAACAAGGAACACTACCAGGAAAGGCTAAGCAAAACCCCAAGGAGCCAATAAAGCAATCACCTTGAGAAGTGGTAGAGAGTTACCTCCAAGAGCTCTCCCAAGGATGGTGAGCAACTAGGTGGGTGGCCATCAACATTGATGATGATGTTGTGATTGTAGATGAGAAGGTTGATGAGGAGATTCTACAAAAGATTGTTGAAGCTAAGGGTAAAGGAAAGGTTGGAGAGAGAAGAAAACACTAAAACATGGTGAAGTTGCCACTCCAACAAAGAGTCTTCCTTTATTCCTCCTCCTATGAACCTAAGCTGCCATTTCCTGGAAGATTCAAGAAGCAACTTTTGGAGAAGTACAAAGCACTCTTTGAGAAGCAAATGAGTGAAGTTCAAGTCACAATGCCCATCATTGATGCCTTCATGCTTGTCCCTCAATACAGCAAGTTCTTGAAGGATGTTGTGGCTGCCAAGAAGAAGGAAATGGAGGGCATGATGGTTCTTACTCATGAGTGCAGTGCCATCATCTAGAGATTGACAATCCCTAAGAAGCTAGAGGATCCAGGCTGCTTTACCCTACCTTGTGCCATTGGTCCTTTGATGTTTGAGAGATGTCTATGTGATTTGGGAGCTAGTGTCAGTCTCATGCCTCTATCTGTTGCCAAGAAGCTTGGATTCAGCCAATACAAGAAGTGCAAACTCTCTTTGGTGCTTGCTGATCGCTCGGTCAAATTCCCTATTGGTATCCTTGAAGACCTCCCTGTGATGGTGGGAAACTGTGAGATTCCTACTGATTTTGTGGTGCTAGAGATGGATGAAGAAGCTAGAGACCCCTTGATCCTTGGAAGACCATTCTTAGCCACAACAGGAGCCCTTATCAATGTGAAGGAAGGCAAGATTGATCTTCATTTGGGGAAAGAGCACACTCTCGATTTTGACATCAAGGAGGTAATGAAGAGGTCAACTGTGCAAGGCCAAGTGTTTTACATAGAAGAGATGGAAGCTCTTGCTGGTGAGCTTCTTGAGGAATTGGCACTTTAAGAGTTGGCAATAAAGGACCCCTTGCAACATGCTTTGACAGTGGATAAAGAGGTCCAAGTGGTTGAGAACAAAGAGAGTGATGCTATTGTAGCCATGCTGGATTCTCACAAGAAGATTGATGATGAAGGCCACTATGAGGAGCTTAAAAAAGAGGTGCACCAACCTGTTTCAGCCACTCAACAAGAGGACACCCAACAAGATGATTGGAGTGAGCTCAAGGCACCAAAAGTGGAGCTAAAACCTCTTCCCCATGGTGTAAGGTACGCATTTCTAGGCCCTAATGAGTCATATCCTGTCATTGTGAGTAGTGAACTTACTGAACTTGAACTTTCTCAACTTTTAAATGCAATTAAAAAGTTTAGAAAAGCAATTGGGTACTCACTAGATGATATTAAGGGGATATCACCTTCTTTGTGCATGCATAGGATACATCTAGAGGATGAATCAATGACTTCTATAGAGCATCAAAGAAGGTTAAATCCTAACCTGAAGGATGTTGTAAAGAAGGAGATTCTTAAACTCTTAGATGCTGGTGTTATCTATCCTATTTCAGATTTTAAATGGGTATCTCCTGTGCATATAATCCCAAAGAAAGGTGGTATCACTGTGGTTAAAAATTACAAGGATGAATTGATACCAACTAGAACCATAACTGGCCATAGGATGTGTATTGATTATAGAAAGCTCAACTCTGCATCTAGAAAGAATCATTTTCCATTGCCATTCATTGATCAAATGCTTGAGAGACTTGCAAACCATCCTTTCTATCGCTTTCTTGATGGGTATTCAGGGTTCTTCCAAATCCTCATACATCCCAATGATCAAGAGAAGACAACATTCACATGCCCCTACGGCACCTTTGCTTATCAAAGGATGCCATTTGGGTTATGTAATTCTCCAGCAACCTTTCAAAGGTGCATGATGTCTATCTTCTCGGATCGCATTGAGGATATAGTGGAGGTATTCATGGATGATTTCTCTGTCTACGGATCTTCGTTTTCTGCTTGTTTGTCCAACTTGTGCAGGGTCCTACAGAGATGTGAAGACACCAACCTTGTGCTGAATTGGGAGAAGTATCACTTCATGGTCAAAGAAGGGATTGTGCTTGGGCATAAGGTTTCATAAAAGGGTATTGAAGTGGAAAAGGCTAAGATTGAGGTGATGGTCAGCTTGCCACCACCAAAGACAGTGAAAGACATCAGGAGCTTCCTTGGCCATGCTGGGTTCTATAGAAGATTCATCAAGGACTTCTCAAAGATTGCTAGACAAATGACCAAGTTGCTGTGCAAAGAGGCCACTTTCAGCTTTGAGGAAGAGTGTCTTGAAGCCTTCAAGAACATAAAGGGTGAACTTGTTAGTGCTCCCATTGTCCAGCCACCTGATTGGGACCTCCCTTTTGAGATAATGTGTGATGCCAGTGACTTTGCTGTTGGGGCTGTCCTGGGGCAGAAGAAGGATGGCAAGACTCATGTGATTTATTATGCTAGCCAAACCCTGAATGATGCATGTTGGTGTCAAAATCGGTCACAACGGAATCAATGACTGAAAGTCTCTAGAAAGTATTTCTTGAAACAAAAAGTCTCGGATAATTTGAAAAGAAGTTATACGAGATTTTCTCAAGTTAGAATATCCACTCTCTGTGAGATCGGAAGACTACGGGCGTGCGCGGACGAGAGTCCCCGGAAAGATCGGTCCGCTCGCCCAAGGACATCAATATTCGATCACCACAAAAACCCTAAACACAAAAGAATCTGCCTCGAAACTTCGAAGAGGTCGTTCTCTCAAACCGTGAGGAACCAGAAAACGATCAAGATATCAAATCGAAGCCCTCGCCGAGATCTTCTGCCTGGCACAGGCGGCACCCGGCCTGGCGCCGGCGGCACCGGCCTGGCGCCGGCCGACCTGGCGCGGCACCGACCTGGCGCGGCGGCACCGTCGCTGGCTGGCCTGGCGCCGGCGGCACCGACCTGGCGCGGCGGCACCGTGACGCGGGCGGCCTGGCGCCCGGCACACCGTCGTCGGCGGGCGCGGGCGGCACCCGGCCTGGCGCCGGCGGCACCGCCAGCGGGCGGCCTGGCGCCGGCGGCACTCGTCTGGCGCCGGCGGCTCCCCGGCCTGGCGCCGGTCGACGGCCCTCGTCCTGGTCTCGGTCCCATCGTGTTCGGTCTGATCCCATCTTGACTTGTTTGGATCAATCATCGTGAGTTTGGTACGATCACGGCTACGGAATAAACATCCTTCGACTCGATTGGAATCGTCCTCGATGTTTTACGACAAAAACTAGAAGGATTGGATTTCTCGTAGAAGATATCGCATAAAACAAGGTCGATTATCTTGAACATCGATCCTTTAGGCTATACGGTTTATTTTACGAGAAAGATAGTCTTTCCGAGAAATCGTATAAAATGTTCAACGACTTAAGACGAGTCCACGGACTTGCTTACGATTTTTCAGAATTCAGGCCCAATCAGGCTATGACGGTTTATCCGATTTCCCAAAACGTCGGATAAACATCAAGTCATCGAAAGATAGCGGAAAACTCGAGGATGATTACAAAGACCGACGAAAATGGAACATTTCCTAAAGAGATAAGCTTGGGCCCAAAGGCGAGGCCCATCATCCTAAGGCAAACCAACCTAGGAGTGGGTATATAAGGAGAGCAAGAGCAGAGGAGAAGAGATCCGAAAATCCTAGAATCTAGACTTAGAGAACTCCTGCTAGCTTAGAGAACTTAGAACTTAGGCGGTTAGGCCAGCGAGGCAGGACTTAGAACGTCTGGCCGCCTCTTGTTCTAGTTTTATCTTCTCCGCAGACCCATGTTCCTCTCGGAAGGATCTAACTATACTTTTACTCAGAGCTCCGCACATAGAAACCCTAGGCATGATCTTCGACATGCCCGCTTCTATAACCAACGCTCGTACTAGACGAACCAGGCCCTAGAACGTCTGGCCGCCTCCTGCTCGCAAATCTCCGCTCCTCTCGGAAGGATCGGACAATTCTTTTACTTCAAAACTCCGCATAGAAACCCTAGTTATTATCTTCGACATGCCTGTTTCTATGACAACGCTCATACTAGATCGAACCCGCCAGGCGGTTCGATCTCTTGTTCAATTCTTTCTAAACTGAACTACGTCCGACTTGATCCTCGAAAGGGGTACGTAGGCAGCCTTTCTTAAGGTCCAGTCTCAAATCTTAACAAATCTTTTTCCGCATTTATTCGGTCACTTGTCGTTGGCTGTCGAGAGAATCCGGACCTTCAAGGAAAGTCGGGTTAACTTGGCTTTCCTCCGCAATCTTATTCATTAAAATTGCGGTGTGAATTTGGTTCCCACAGTTTGGCTAGAAGGGGGGACGGATTACTCTTACTCATACGGCGCAAAGCTTGATAGAACCGATGTCGAAATATGAAAGAAAAAGTTGCAGTTTCGTCAGCGATGGTAAAACAACTCCAGCAGCGACTGTTCCTACGCCAGCGCACGCAAGCGCCACGGTGCTCGAGCAAATCAAAACCTAGCCGCAGCTTTCCGGCACAGGAAGAGCACAAAAACGAGCTCGCAATTTCTCTATCTAAACAGAAAGGGCAACGATAAAATCTATCAAACCCCAAAAATTCGTCTTGTTACCAAGTTAGAGAAATCGCAACGAGCAAGGTTTCTCAAAACGTTTCTTTCGAGAACCTCTCGAAAAATAAAACTTATTCTCCTCGGGGAAACCCTATATTACTCGAAGAACAGAAGCACGGCAAATCGGTTCACCGATTCCCACTGCCATACTTCTTACAAACAACTCTCGAGGAACAAATGGGAAAACGAAAGAAGGTCGGAGCTTAATCTTACTAGGACGACTTGCCATAGGGTAAGATCAGTCTTCCGAGTCCGCCTTAGTAAGAGCCCACTTTGTTCTCCTTTGTGTCTAGGTCAAAATGGCTTTCGTTTCATCTCAATCGGAGTTTCCGTTGAGATTATACGAAGAGAACAAAGTCACTGTCCCGGCCACCTCGCCGTGGGCAAGGACGAACATTACCGAGGTCACCTCACCCTCCGACATGGCTACCTCGCCACAGGGCGAACTCACCTTCGTTATCCTTTAAGTTTAGATCAAAGTGGCTTTCGTTTCTTCTCAATCGGAGTTTCCGTTGAGATTTTACGAAGGGAACAAAATCACTCTCCCGGCCACCTCGCCCGTGGACGAGAACAACCATCACCAAGGTCACCTCACCCATGGCCACCTCGCCTGTGGAAACCTCACTTTGCTCTCCTTTGATTCTAGGTCAATATGGTTTTCGTTTCATCTCAATCGGAGCTTCCGTTGAGATTTTACGAAGAAAACAATGTCGCTGTCTCGACCACCTCGCCATGAGAAGGATCTCTCTGTCCCGTCATAGGACGAGACCGGTCCTGTCTCAGTACCATGCATCTTTGCCTGAGTTTTTCATAACTCGGTATTTGAGTCCATGAGCCCCGGGGATCGACGAAGGCAAGAAACAGCAGCATCGGCGGGACCGGCAGGCGGCAGGCTGACGAACCCGCCAGCGGCGGCAGGCCATCGTTTCCCGTCTGGCGCCGGCGGCAAGGGTCCTGGCGCCCATCCGTGCAGTCGTTTCGTGATCTCGGGCAACGGCAACATCTTGGTCCCTTAAACCCCCGACAAGTGACCGAATTAAATGCGGAAAATGTTTTGTTAAGATTTGGGACTGGACCTTAAGAAAGGCTGCCTACGTACCCCTTTCGAGGATCAAGTCGGACGTAGTTTAGTTAGAAAGAATTGAACAAGAGATCGAACCGTCTGGGTGGGTTCTTCTAGTATGAGCGTGGGTTATAGAAACAGGAATGTCGAGAATGATGCCTAGGGTTTCTAAGTACCGAGCTCTAGAGTAAAAGAATTGTCCGATCCTTTCGAGAGGAGCAGAGATTTGCGAGCAGAAGGCGGCCAGGCGTTCTAGGGCCTGCCTTGCTAGTCTAACCGCCTAAATTCTAAGTTCTATCAGCTAACAGGAGCTCTCTAGGTCTCCAATCTTGAATTTTCAGATCCTTTTCTCTTCTGCCTCAGCCCTCCTTATATAGTCGTTTTTAGGTCGGTGGCCCGTTTACCCTTTCGCCTTTGGACCCAAGTTTATCTCTTTTGGAAATATTCCATTTTCTGTCGATCTTCGTAGTTATCCTCGAGTCTTGACATTTATCCGCGGAAACTTAGCATTTATCCTACTTCCGAGAGTTAGGATAAATCGTCATAGCTTCCATTGGGCTTGGACCTCCAGAATCGTAAGTGAGTCCGTGGACACGTTTTAAGCCCTTGAACGTTCATACGATTTCTCGGAAGATTATCTTTTCCGTAAAATAAATCGTATAGCCTAAAGAATCGATGTTCGAGTTGATCGTCCTTGTTTTACACGATACACTTCGCGAAAGAACTAACCTTCCTAGCTCTAGTTGTAACACTTCGAGGATAACTCCAATCGAGTTGAACCGAGGAACGTTAGGTCTGTAACTAAGGTGCTATGACTTCACGGAAGCCACAAAGTGAAATCTAAATTGGACGGGATGGAAACAGACTGGATGTACTGGCACCGGGGCCAGCAGGAACTGCCGGCCGGGGCAACAGGCGAGCTGGCTTCGGCGTGAGCGAGCTGGCGACCCGGCCGGCGAGCTGGCGACCAGCCAGGCGAAGCTGGCGACCGCCAGGCGAGCTGGCGACCGGCACCGGGGCCAGCACAGGCGAGCTGGCCCGGCCGGGCCAGCAGGCGGCAGCCGGCGCCTAGAGCCAGCGGACGAGCGGCGTCCGGCCTGGTGCTAATACGGGCGTTCGCGACCGGTGCCAGGTGCCAGCAGGCGAGCGGTGCCAGCGCCAGCGTTTTGAAGATCTGGACGAGGGCTTTGATTTGATATCTTTATTGTTTTCTGGTTCCTCACGGTTTGAGAGATCGACCTCTTGAAGTTTGAGGCAGATTCTTTTGTGTTTAGGGTTTTGTGGTGATCGAATCTTGGCGCCCAGGCGCGGACCTTGATTGGGTTGATCCGCCTTTTGTATCTTTCGGGGACTCGTGCAGCGCCGCCCGTCGTCTTCGATCTTACTTTCAAGAAGTCTTTCACGAAGAACCCATAAGTAAAAATAATCCTAGCCGTTGATTTGAGATAACCGTTTTCGACTCCACCAAAGAGTGGATATTCTAATTTGAGAAAATCTTGTATAACTTCTTTTCAAATTATACGAGACTTTTTGTTTCAAGAAATTCTTTCCAGAGACTTTCAGTCATTGATTCCGTCGTGACCGATTTTGACCCCAACAGTTAGCCCCCCAGCTCGTTAGAACCTTCGTGATGTTCTTTCGAGCGATAAGACATGTCAGGTAAGATAGGCGGAATTAATGGTTGAAAGGCTCCGTTGAAAGTGGTAAGATTGGGGCTGCGTCTTTCGAAGGCTGCCTACGTACCCATGTCGAAGGGATCAAGCCTTCCGTAGTTTGTTTTGGAGTTTAAGACCCTTGTGATCTGTTTTCCAGCGAGACATATATGGTCTGGTTATGTGTGAGAGACTTTCGAGCATGATGTTGTTGATGGTATTTGTTTTTGTCTGACCGTTGTGAGGCCATGATGTATTTTTTGGGACTGGCCGTTGGTGGCTCTGAATCCCTGCCCGTTTTAGAGCCTGTAAAAATGATTTGCTCAAATTTATAAAATCGTGGTTTTTATAAATTGAGAGAACTTCTGTTTTTCGAAGTTAGAGGGACAGGGTGTGAGTTGTCGTCTCATTCCTGTCTCTCAGATGATCACCATACCTGTCATTGTGTAAGATGAGAATTCCCGAAATCTTTTGGTTTGCGGAGACTCATAAACGTACAAATATAAATGAAGAGACAAATTTTGGAATCTCGTATCGGGGTGTTGATACTATGCCTTTGAGATGTCAAGATCCAGCATAGCTGGGTTTATGGCAAGACCTAGGTTTACTCTCAGACTGAGGCTTTGCGATGACAAATCGGCATTCGTTTTGCCTGTTTGCGATTTTAACCTGACTCGTACCGTTTTAAAATCCGCGAATTGTTATCGGTTTATATGATTTGTCTGGAGTGCAATCGAGCTACTTCCGTTAGGAAGTGCTATCTGAAATTCGGTTTTCTTGTATACGGCTATGTTATCCTTGTCGGATGTAAGAGAGCCTACCCTTTTAAAGGCGGCTATTGTCTGTTTAGGACGTTAGAGTTCGTTTGTTGTGATCAGCAACAAAGAAATGATGCCAGTTTAGAGGCATGTTACCATTTAGAGGTTTGTTTGTATGTTTTGAGTTCTAGAGGCGAGGATTTAGCCTGGCGTTTTGAGAAAAGAATGTCCCGGCGTTAGCGACGTCTCGCAGTGCTGAATGTCGAGTTTTCCTTGTGCTGCATTTCGTGGTTGAAATGTCCGCGGGCTTGGAGATGTTTTGCGAATGTTCGCAGCCAGAAACTGTTGTTTGGTTTGGGCCTTAGGACCAAGGGTGCGTAAGTTTGGCCCAGGAGAAGCGTCTACATTCACAGTGCTTCGTGAAGTGTTGGCCTTCCGGGATTTGTTTGTATATATTAAGGATGACTCATATAACTCTTGGAGCCTTGTCACGAGTGTTTCTTTTCATGCCGTGTTTACGGGGCATAGAGAACTTAATCGATTGACGATAAGTTTAAATCTTCCGTTAACCATATGGTTGTTTAGGACTGAGTTTTGGTATGAAGAGTTTATCGTATGATTTCCGATTCTGGGTTATACGACAAACTTCTTGCATAATAGTCACTTGGCGTTCTATGACAAATCGTGGATTGTTGTTTTAGCCGTTAAGCGATTGGAGCAGTGGTAACTCAATTAATCCATATGAACCATTTATTTTCATGTTATTTGTTTCTGTTTGGTGTGTTTTAGCTTCCACTGATTTATTTTCACAACCAGGGATGGTGTGAAGTAAGTCTGGGGGAGCAATTGTCCTTGTGTCCTTTTAATGCTTTTATCGAGTCGGTCAAAACTATTGTGTGAATCTGGACCTTATTTGTGATGATCTCTTAACCACCTTGTGCTTTAACCTTCTTATTCAATGACCTTAGCAGTGATGAACGACCCATACATGGACCTGGAACACCCTGACTTATCTCATTTGACACTCCAGAAGTTCTATACCGATCAGGTTACACTGTGTAGACTTAACTCCACTTTATCTAAACCTAATCTGGACTTTAATTCTTCTTGTTATGGGCACTAGATCAGGGGAGAATGAGACTTACATTCAGGACTTCTTATCCTTTTTTATCACTCTTGCTATTCCTGAGTGGCTCGTTCATCTTTAGCTAGTTCCCACCGTGTATCCTAACCTTTTGTTCCACCCTCATGCAATTGCTTTTCTAGTACTTTATGTGCAGATATGTGCAAAAAGGTCAGAGAGGAAAGAATCGACACAGTTCTTACTCATTAATGCTCACAAATTCAGTGAAGGTGGAACACGACAGACAAGAGAACAATCAGTGAGAGTGTTCCGATACCAGAAAGAACAATGAAGGAAGGCAGTGGCTAGAACGAACCAGGATGAATCACCAGTGGAATCATGTACATCACTTGTTACCTCCTTCCTCGTCACCCCATCATCTTGTATTTGCTTAAATATATCTAAAAAAAAAAGAAAGAAGAAAAGAAAAGAAAAGAAAGTCTTTATTTTTGTTGTTTACTGGTAACGAGAACAGGAAGAAACTATAATGCATGCCACTGAGGAAGTTGAGAAAGCAATGGTGGTTTCAGCGAAGTGTTCTGAAGGGAAATTGATTCGCGCAGAGCAGTCCTATGATCGATCTAATTGGAGAGCAGTCCGACTAGCAGAGATGAGTAAGGGTTGTGGACATCAATGGAGCCGTCCTCTCACGACCATTTTGTGCGATATCCTGCATCACTCTTGGTAACCCCTAAACACTCTTGAACTCCACCATAAAAGTTAGCCTGTTCTATACCTAGCCCGTTCTCCCTGAGTAGAGCCTATGATAAAAAGCTCACGCTAATCTTAATTGAGAATAAGGAGTTTTGTCTCGAAAGTGTTGCCTTTTCAGGTTGAGATGTAGAGTGAGGAGCCGATATTCGAACAGCGATCAGGGGGTTCCCAGTAAGTGTGTGTGGTCCTAATCTACGGCTTGTATGGTTCAGAGATTTTTGGTACGAGTATTTGCTGAGAATAAGCGAGTTCCCACACTTTCAAACCTTTTTCCCTGTTCTTGATATTTGCCTTGTTCGAGGACAAACAAGGATCTAAGTCTGGGGGAATAGATATATGGTGTTTTTCACATCATTATATATATGTTTTCATTTGATTCGAGTCTCTAACCCGTGTCAGTCTAGTCCTTTTTGATCTTTTATAGGTCTGGAGTTGGTAGAAGAGTGAAGAGAAGGTGCATGAAGAGAAGATGACTTTTTGGGGCAATCTTGCGGAGAACACTCAAGAAGAACAGTCCCGAGACTGTTCTCAAGCGGAACAAGCAGACGGAGTGATCCCGAGGTTGTTCCCAACGAATAAGGAAACTCCTATTTCGGGAATTAAAGCCCCGTTGCCCTAATCTCTTTTCTACCTATTGGCGCCTCCATATAAAAACGCCATCTATCCTATTTTATTTTTCTCACGCTAGTTTTTACAACATAACAGTTAACTTTTGCGATCTGCAACTTGTAAGGGAGAAGAATCCATCCTCTCATAGAGAAAATCATCTGAACCCTTTGTTTTCTACTCTGTTCTTATGCAATTTATTCAGGAATTATGTATTTGATTTCCTGCATCATGATCTAGTAGTCACCTTGTTCGCCTAGGGTTTTTAGGGTGTTGAGACATGAGCTAAACATAGATAAGCGATTTCAATTGTTCTTCATTCATACTGTTCTTAATTCTTTCATTAATCTGATCACTTATTGTTAGATCCTAAGTTCATCACCTAATTAACCGCTTAGGAGATAACTTGACATGTATTAAATGAGCTTAGTATCCCTAATCAGTGAAAGTAGATATTAGGGTAGTAAGTGAACTGATCGGACCTGTTCTCTAAGGCTTGCGACCGATTCTCATCTCAACGACAGTTAGATGGTGAGATCGATCTGCAAAGCGATCACCACCACGACAGTGGGGTGTTCCAGCTGAGTGATCCGAGTTCAAGGAAGCACTTCATCGCGCTTGAATAATTGTTTGGCTCCAATTCTACACCCAATAAAACACCCTACGTTAGCTGTTTGTTAATTTGAATCAATCTCTAGTTTTGCTTGTTTCCTATCGTCATTCTTAAAACCAGAACCAAATCTTCTTCTTAGCTTGATTTCAAAACTCATAGAAATAAAGGGTAGACTGGTCCTCTGGATTTGAATCTAAAGTACTATAATTACAACTGTGGGAACCGAAATTCACACCGTCAATTTTAATAAATAAGATTGCGGAGGAAAGCCAAGTAAACCCGACTTTCCTTGAAGGTCCGGATTCTCTGCGTTGCCACACGAAATCGAGAAAGTTAACAGATGACAAAAACAAGAATTGTAATATTTGCTTGAACGCGTTTTATTGAATGAAAGATTCGAATACAAGGATTCTCCGAAAGACAGAGAGATTTGCGATTAAAGAAAATATAGAGTCGCAGGCAGCCAAACGTCCTAACCCTTGCTCCGCTAGTCTAACCACCTAAACCCTAATACTTCTAAGCTAGCAAAGTGCTCTAAGTCTAATTTTCGGATCCCCTTCTCCTCTGCTCTTGCTCTCCTTATATACCCACTCCTAGGTCGGTTTGCCTTAGGATGATGGACCTCGCCTTTGGGCCCAAGTTTATCTCTTAGGAAATATTCCATTTTAAATCGATCTTAGTAATTATCCTCGAGTTTTCCCTATTTTTTGGTGACTTGATGTTTATCCGATGTTCGGGAAATCGGACAAACCGTCATAGCCTGATTGGGCCTGAATTCTTAAAATCGTAAGTAAGTCCGTGGACTTGTCTTAGAATCATTGAGCGTTTTATCGATTTCGGAAAGACTATCTTTCTCGTAAAATAAACCGTATAGCCTAAAGGATCGATGTTGAGTTAATCGATCTTGTTTTATCACGATATCTTCTACGAGAAATCCAATCCTAATTTTGTCATAAAACATCGAGGATGATTCCAATCGAGTCGAATCGAATCGAAAGATGTTTATTCGTAGCGTGATCCTATCAAACTCACGAGGATTGATCCAAGTAAGCCAAGATGGGATCAGACCGAGCACGATGGGACCGAGACCAGGGCGAGGACCGTCGACCAGCGCCAGGGCTTACGCCCGGCGTAGCTGGCTTGCGTGGCGCTGGCGCGAGGGCTTACGCGGCGAGACCGGCACTAACGTGGCGCTTGCGGTGCCAGGCGGCTTGCGTGGCGTGCCGCCGCCAGGCCAGCTGCGTGGCGCCTGCCGCCCGCGTAGGCTAACTTGCGCGCATGGGCTGGCCAAACTGGCAGCTTACGCCCGGCGCCAGGCGGCTCCGTCTTACTGCCGCCCGGCGCAGTTCTCTGCCGCCCGTGGGTTTTCCGTTGCCGATCTTTCTCCGTTGGCGTTTGTGCGGAAATCTTTGAGTTTGGAAGGATCTTTAGTAAGTAGATTTGAGATAACCGTTTTGATCCCAACAGTTAGCCCCAGCTCGTAAGATCGGAGCGATTTTCGCGGGCGAATGATTGGTTTTTAAATCGAAATTTTGGCTAAGGATTCTTTCCGAGAAACCTCGTCATCATCCCGTTTCTTATAAATAGCCAGCCTTCCCTTCTCATTCTTCACATCTTTTCAAATTCTCTCTTCTTCTCTCAAAAGAAAATGTCTTCATCCCAAGTTGAAAGAATGATTCTGATGTTGAGATGGGCGAGGCCAGCCAAGCTCCATCGGTTCCGGCCGTTAAGGATGCTACTCCGTCCCTCATTGATGGGTTTGACTCTTTCAAGGCTAAGCTATCCGTAGTGCTGCGAAAGGCTCAAAGCGGCGAGGACTGAGGCGCCCGATGTTCCTTCTCCGACTCCTTTGCTGTTTCTTCGATCTCTTTGCCTGCTCCTTCCCTTCGCCTGTTCTTCGGTTCCCAGCCCGAAGTCCCATCCGATGCCTTCCTGCCTGCGGAAGGGTTATTGTTCCCAAACAGATTCTTGAGCAGATTCCTGATGTTCAGGTTCATCCATCGGGTTCTTGACTGCTCGATCGTGATCTCGAGAGAGGATGCAATAGAATCTACACCTCTTTGCCCGGCAAAGAGGAACTCGTCTTAGGACTGCCAGTGGCTGGTGCAGCGCCATTGCCAAGGGAAGGGCAAGGGCTGGTGTGGCATCGAGCAAAAGGAAGCGAGTGCGAAGAGCTAGGAGAGCAAACTTTCAGAGCCGTTGGCGCCCATCGTTCAAGGTTCGATTTCAATCTATCTGCAATTCTTGTATCGCTTTCTTTTTTTATGATGATACTTACCCTTCTTTTGCGGACAGTTTGTGTGGCTGATTGTGGAATGCTTGGCGAGTGTGGGTGGAAGTCATTCGTATATCGAAGGAGCTGGAGTCGTCGCGGAGCGCTGAAGCGTACTAAGGCTACTGCAGACCGTCGAGGACACCCATGCTGCCAGACGTCCCAGCGAGGTTAAGTATCAGCGACATTGGCGTGACCTTGGGAAGACCGCGAGTTAAGCTACTCAAGGTGAAGAAGGAGAAGAAGAGCAAATCCTCGAAAGTCCGCGCCTTCAGCGAAGATCGGACTCATGAGGAGATGAGCGCCCGTAGATCCTCGGAGGTTGCGATGCCGGCGACTTCTTTGGTCGTCGGCGAGGATGGCCACCCTGTTTGAGTCCTTGATAGCCATCCGCAGAGAGGACTTGGCTTTAGCAGGGATCGAGGAGTCTGAGTGAGCTCGAGTTGCTTGAGTGCGAGGCCCGTCTTTGGACTTGGAGGAAGCGGACTATCGTCATAAAGAAGAGTGGGCGACCACCGAGGGAGATTTCGATTTAATCCTTGCCGGCCTGTAGGCCGAATGCACCCTTGCGCCGACATCCGAAGACTCAGAAGATCAGGATGCGGGAAAGGATTGCGAGGCTGGCGGACGAGGCGGGTAGTGGTGGTTCGACCGAGGCGACGGGAGCTATCCTATCGCGGGTGAGTTTGAGGATGAAGGTGACTCTCCTGGGAGCGTCTAGGTTTATCAATCCCTTATGGGATTTCGTTTTATATGTTTTCGGCTGTTAAGAGGCCATGATGTACTTACTGGGACTGGCCGTTGGTGGCTTCGAATCCTGCCCTTTTGGGGTTTTGTTTGAAATTTTGCGGTCTCAATCTATGAAGCGTTTTTGATTATTTATGAACTTCAGTTTTTGAAGTATGAGAAGAGGGTGTGAGTTGTCGTCTCATTCCTAGTTCCCTGATGATCACCGTACCTATTGTTTGCATAAAGCGAGATTTTCAGCGGTTTACCGATTTACATAAAAGTTTGTGAAACAAATAGGCTTAAGTGAAGAGACAAATTTTGGATCGTATACCATACTATGTCTGTGAGATGTCAAGATCCAGCGTGGCTGGGTGTAGGGCAAGACCTAGGTTTACTCTCGGACTGAGGCTTTGCGATGACAAATCGGCTTTCGTTTTGCCGATTTGCGATTTTAACTGACTCGTACCGTTTAAAATCCGTGAATTGTTGTCGGCTTATATGATTTATGCAGTGAGTCGAGCTACTTCCTTCTGAAGAGCTAAACCAAAATTTGGATTTCTTGTATAGCGCTATGTTTATCCTTGTCGGATGTAAGAGAGCCTACCCCTTGAAGGACGGCTATTTGTCTGTTTAGTACGTTAGAGTTCGTTTGTTGTGATCAGCAACAACGAAATGATACCGTTTTGAGGTGTGTTTGTATGTTTTGAGTTCTAGAGACAAAGATTTCGTGCAGCGTTTTGCGGAAAAGAATGTCCTTGGCGTTAGCGGCGTCTCGCAGTGCTGAAGGTCAATTTTTCCTTATGCGCATTTCGTGGTTGAAAGCGCTTAGGGCTTTGGGGACGTTTTTGCGAATGTTCGCAGCCAGAAAACTGTTGTTTCCGTTTTGGACGCGGGACCAAGGGGTCAATTAAATTTGACCCAGGGAGAAACGTCTACATTCAATTTGCTTTGTAAAGTGTTGGCCCTCCGGATTTGTTTTGGATGTGATAATGCGCTTAGTGGATACTAGATCCGTTGTTGTTGCCGTTCAGTAATTGGCGAAATCGTTGTCTAGAAAGAGTTTGAAAGTTTCAGAATTTTGAAATTCATTGGGAGATATCTGATTATCGCACCCCTCCCCTTTTAATCGGATAGCTGAGCCGCCCGGTTAGCGAGTTGCCTCGTACCCTTTTGGGGATCAAGCCATCTCGTAGTTCTTTGTATCCGTCATTGTTAGTGATAGTAGTTTTAATATGCATCGCGTTCCAAGTTCTTGGGATTTTCGTCTTGCATGTTCGCGATTTGAGTACGAATCTGGTCGGACTACTTTTATGACTTTGTATGGTCCTTCGGTTTTCTCAGTTTTCCTGCGTTTGGTTCAGTGTTTTGGAAGACTTTGCGTAAGACTAAATCGCCTTCTCTGAACCTGCGATGGCGTGCGTTTGAGTTGTAGTACCTTGCGGCGTGCTGGTAATTTTGGATTCGAATGAGCGCCTGGTCACGGCGTTCATTGATAAGATCGAGATTGTCCAGCATCATAGCGTCGTTCAAATCTTCTCGTTCGGGGAGGAATCTTCTCCATACTCCGGGGAATTCTACTTCCGCGGGGATCATGCATTCCGTTCCGTAAGCGAGGGCGAATGGGGTTTCACCTGTAGTCCGTCTTGGGGTTGTACACTGCGACCAAAGAACTCCTTCGAGCTCCTCTGCCCATCGCCCCTTCTTGGCGTCTAGGCGCTTTTTTAGTCCGTCAAGGACGGTCTTGTTGATGGTTTCTGCCTGTCCGTTGCATTGCGGATACCTGGGAGTTGACTTTGTAAGTCGTATTTTCCACTTTTCGCAGAATGCTTCGAATTGAGCACAGATAAATTGAGATCCATTGTCTGTTACGATTTCGTACGGGATCCCATGTCTTGTTATGATATGTTTCCAGACGAAGTTCTCGACTTGTGTGTCTTTGATACTTGCGTAGGATTCTGCTTTTACCCATTTGGAAAAGAAATCCGTGAGGACTAGGAGGAAGCGTTTTTGTTTTGATGGATGAATAGGTCCGACAATGTCCATGGACCATCGCATGAAAGGATAGGGGAACGAGATTGAGGGGAGGATTTTCGCGGGTTGATGGATTTTTGGAGCATGCCTTTGGCTTTTCTCGCACTTCCGGGCGAATTTCTGCAGTCTTTTATCATGGTTGGCCAATAATAACCGTGGCGTTTGATTTTGACTGCGAGAGATCTTCCGCCAGAATGATTTCTGCATGATCCAGAATGGACCTCTTCCATGATTCTTCTTGCCCTTTCTCCTTCTGTGCATGTCATGAGAGGACCGGAGAAGCGCCACTTATAAATTTCTCCCTCTATCGTGACATACCGTGCCGCTTGGGTTTTCACTTTACGGGCCGCCCATTTTTCGGCGGGTAAGGTTCCATTCACGATATAGGCTCGGATTGGTTCTAACCAAGGGCTGTCGCAGCCATACACGGTTTGGTCCGCATCCGCTTCCGGTTGATCCTCGACTTCTTCCGCATCTTCAATCTCTCCTCGGATTAGATTGACGACCACTGGTGGTCTGATGCTCGGATGTTCGATGAATTCGACCGGGATTATCCTTTTGAGCCCTGGATCTGAGCTTGAGGCGAGGGCAGCCTAGGCGTCGGCCTGGACGTTTTCCGAGCGAGGGATTCTGGTCAAGGCGAACTGGTCAAAACTACGAGCCAGTTCTTGGACGAGTTTCAGATATGCGTCCATCCTTTCGTCCCTTGCTTCATACTCTCCGCTGTATTGGTTGGCGACTAGCGAGAATCGCGATGGCGTGTATATTACGGATTTTTAATCCATGGGCTAGCCGCAAGCCTGCAACGAGTGCTTCGTATTCTGCCTCATTGTTTGAAGCATGAAAGGCCAATCGGAATGACTGTTCTAGGATTTCCCCGTTAGGAGAGGTGAGTCGAATTCCGATTCCGGATCCTTGTTTGGACGAAGATCCGTCGACGTGGAGGACCCAAGTTGAGTTTGGTTCCTCGTTAGTGATGTCTCTAGTGGGTAACTCTACCAAGAAATCCGAAGTACTTGGGACTTTGCACATGTCCTTGGGCGATATTCGACGTCGTATTCACTTAGTTCGATTGCCCATTTTGCGAGCCTACCGGATTGGCTCGGACTGTGCAGGATTATCCGCAGTGGGAACATGGTGAGAACCACTATAGTATGAGACTGGAAATATGGCCTTAGTTTCCTTGCCGAGGTTATGGCGAATGCTAATTTTCCATTAGCGGTATCGAGTTTCGAATCCAGCAACGTCTTGCTTACGTAAAGATTGGCTTTTGTTCGCGCGTTCTTCTCGTATCAGGGCGCGACTGCTGTTGCGGAAACTGCGATATAGAGGAAAAGAGGTTCACCTTCCACCGGTTTTGCGAGAACTGGTGGAGTGGCCAGGTAATGTTTCAACTGTTGGAAAGCCTTTTCACATTGCTCGGACCATTCGAACTTCTTGTTTCCCTTTAACGTTTCGTAAAACGGTAGGCACTTATCCGTGGAGCGAGATGAAGCGGTTCAAAGCATGACTCTTCGGTTAACCTTTGGACTTCGCTTGGTTCTCGGGAGGCCATCTCTATCAGTCGTCGATTTGTTTAGGGTTGGCCTCGATTCCGCGATACGTTACGAGGTATCCGAGGAATTCTCCCGATGCCACTGCGAATCTGCATTTCGCCGGGTTGAGTTTCATGTTATGCTAGTTGAGACGTGAAAAACACTCCTCTAGGTGGGTTACATGATCGTGTTTGTCAAGAGATTTTACGAGCATATCATCGATGTATACTTCCATAGTTTTTCCGAGTTGCTCGGCAAACATTCTGTTGACGAGTCGCTGATACGTTGTACCCGCGTTTTTAAGACCGAAAGGCATTACCTTGTAGCAATACGTTCCGCGGTCTGTGATGAATGCAGTTTTTTCGCGGTCGTCGGGATTCATCATGATCTGATTGTATCCGGAAAAAGCGTTCATGAATGATAGAATTTTGTTTCCCGCAGTTGCTTCGACCAGTCAGTCGATGTGTGGGAGCGGGAAGCAGTCCTTCGGACAGGCTTTATTCAGATCCGTGAAATCGACACAGACTTCGCCACTTGCCGTTCTTCTTTTACCACGACAGGGTTGGCAAGCCAGTCTGGATACCTAACTTCTGTTATCGACCCTACTTTGAGGAGTCTTTCGACTCCCTCGTTGACTGCGGTGGCACGCTCAGGTCCCAGCTTTCGTCTCTTTTGTTTTACGGGTTTGTGAGTCGGGTCGATGTTAAGTTCGTGACATGTTACGCTAATGTCGATTCGGCATATCCTCCGCAGCCCGCGAACGTAATGAGGTTCTTTTTGAGGCATGCGATGAGCTCTGCTTTTATTGGTTCGCGGAGGTTAGCTCGATTTGACCGTTCCGGAAGGAATTGTCGAGGCAATTGAGACCACCGGTTCGCAGGTTGGTTCACGCTTCCCTTCCAGGGCCTCAGCTCTTTGGGACTGCCAGAAGGTTTCTGGCGAGTCGTGAATCGTTGCTTTTTCGAGAGGTCTCGATTTGAATTTTTCCGTTTTAGTTAGGTAGCGAGGTAGATCTGCACTGCTCGTGACTACCATGTATTGTTTCGACCCCGAAAGGCGTCGGGAACTTGAGGCATAGGTGGAATGTTGATGGGATCGCTCTCATGGAGTTTAGCCAGGGAGTTCCAACTATCGCGTTGTAGGATGTTGGACCATCGATCACCAGGAATTCCGTGTTTTTGGCGACGCTCCCGGCTCTGACTGAGAGGTTAGTCGAACCGAGGTCATAACTTCTCGAGAGTCGAATACTGGGCTGGGGTCATCTGTAAGGATGCTTAGATCGAGCCCATCCTCGAGGGTGCTTTTATAGATAATATTAGCCGAGCATCCGGTGTCGACTAATACCCTTGCTACGTCAATATCCTGGATCGTGAGTTCTATTACGAGGAGATTGTTGTGAGGTTTGGCCATACTGGCTGTTGCTCGATCCTCGAAGGATACGATGTTGCGGGCTGACGAAGTAGCCATACTGAACTTCGATCGATTGGTGGTTTTCGAGTTAGAGAATCCGTCCCCCCCCCCTCCTTCAGCACCAAACTGTGGGAACGAAATTCACACCGTCAATTTTAATAAATAAGATTGCGGAGGAAAGACAAGTAAACCCGACTTTCCTTGAAGGTCCGGATTATCTGCGTTGCCACACGAAATCGAGAAAGTTAACAGATGACAAAAACAAGAATTGTAATATTTGCTCGAAGGTGTTTTATTGAATGAAAGATTCGAATACAAGGATTCTCCAAAAGACAGAGAGATTTGTGATTAAAGAAAATATAGAGTCGCAGGCAGCCAAACGTCCTAACCCTTGCTCCGCTAGTCTAACCACCTAAACCCTAATTCTTCTAAGCTAGCAAAGTGCTCTAAGTCTTTCGGATCTCCTTCTCCTCTGCTCTTGCTCTCCTTATATACCCACTCCTAGGTCGGTTTGCCTTAGGATGATGGACCTCGCCTTTGGGCCCAAGTTTATCTCTTCAGGAAATATTCCATTTTCGTCGATCTTCGTAATTATCCTCGAGTTTTCCCCAATTTTTGGTGACTTGATATTTATCCGATGTTCGGGAAATCGGACAAACCTTCATAGCCTGATTGGGCCTGAATTCTTAAAATCGTAAGTAAGTCCGTGGACTTGTCTTAAGTCGTTGAACGTTTTATAGGATTTCTCGGAAAGACTATCTTTCTCGTAAAATAAACCGTATAGCTTAAAGGATCGATGTTTGAGTTAATCGATCTTGTTTTATACGATATCTTCTACGAGAAATCCAATCCTTCTAATTTTTGTCGTAAAACATCGAGGATGATTCCAATCGAGTCGAATCGAAAGATGTTTATTCCGTAGCCGTGATCGTATCAAACTCACGAGGATTGATCCAAGTAAGCCAAGATGGGATCAGACCGAGCACGATGGGACCGAGACCAGGACGAGGACCGTCGACCGGCGCCAGGGGGCTAGCCGCCGGCGCCAGGCTGGCTTGCGTGACGCTTGCCGCCGGCGCCAGGGGGCTTGCCGCCGGTGTCAGGCCGGCTCCGTCTCGCCTGCCGCCGCCGCCAGGGGTTCTCTGCCGCCCGTGGGTTTTCCGTTGCCCGATCTTTCCCCCGTTGGCCGTTCGTGCGGGAAATCTTTGAGTATGGAAGGATTTTTAGCCGTAGATTTCGAGATAACCGTTTTTGACCCCAACAACAACTGTTAACTTAGCAGTAGCAAAGATTCATTTTTAGTGTATCAACTCGCCCGACAGCGATGACGAAGAAACTGACGACAGGGCAACGCTAAACTCTGGACAATCCGAGTACGGATTCAACAAACCGTGGAAAGGTACGATCCTCGCATACATAGCTGACGGAAAACTGCCCGAAGAAAAATGGGCGGCCCGAAAAGTTAAAACTCAAGCCGCACGCTACGTCTTGGTCGACGGAGAACTCTACAAGTGGAGGTTCTCTGGTCCACTTATGACTTGCGTAGAAGGAGAAGAAACACACAAGATAATGGAAGAAGTCCATTCCAGATCATGCGGAAACCACTCTGGCGGAAGGTCCTTCGCAACTAAAATCAAACGCCACGGGCATTTCTGGCCAACGATGATCAAAGATTGCGAGAGATGCGCACGAAAGTGCGACAAATGCCAGAGGCACGCCCCGACTACCCATCAACCGGCCGAGGTACTGTCCTCGATTTCGGCACCATATCCGTTCATGCGATGGTCGATGGACATAGTCGGTCCCATGCACAGGTCAAAACATAAACGATTCTTGCTGGTATTGACTGATTTCTTCTCGAAATCAGTGGAAGCAGAATCCTACGCAAGCATTAAAGACTCTCACGTCGAAAGCTTTGTATGGAGGAACATCGTCTGCAGGCGTTGAGTTCCATACGAAATCGTAATGGACAACGGGTATCAGTTCATTTCTACTAGATTCGAGTCCTTCGGCGAAAAATGGAAGATACGATTGACGAAATCAACTCCCAGATACCAACAATGCAACGGCCAAGCCGAAACAACCAACAAGACGATCCTTGATGGACTCAAAAAATGGTTGGATGCCAAGAAGGGTCGATGGGTGATATCACTCAAATTACCCTAAGTAGTGACTTTACTCTCTCAAACAAGAGGTTCAGTTGTAGTACTTAGGGATCGAATCCACAGAGAGCTACTGTACAAATAAGATGCAATCTTAGTGACTATGCTAGGTTGAAAATGGTCTAAAGTAAATTACAGGTTTGTTGAGTAATGGTAAGATTACTCAGTTGAAAGGTTTTGGTTTTAAGCCAATAAAGAAAAGTAGTTAGATTCAGGGTAGGTATTCAGGAATTCAGGATTATAAATACTATAAATGCTAACAAATTTCTTGCATGATATGTCAGAGCTCAACACTATTAAATGAATTCATCAGGTCTCGCAATATTTAGACCATCTATTACTTAGATGCTAAATGGTGTTTGCGGCCAACTATATTGCCGACAGTATAGATCGATTATTCGATAGGAATATCGACCGATACACCTCTAGCTACGTCGATCGATTACTCTATAGGAGTCTCGATGTCTCTAAGCAGACATTATGCGCGAGTTGATACAATGCTCACCATGATCTTAGATTAGCTTTCGCATGTCTCAAGAGGGTCATAGCATGTTTAAGATGTTATCAGGAATTGCATGTAATAAATAATGCAATCCAAGTTCATGTTTGATGAAAGGCCTTTTCTAAGGTCCTAATCAAATGATGTAGTATAAAAGATTGTAGAACCAGTTCTAAGTGACCACAAAGCAAAGGGAATACAAGTCTATGCTTAATCTAAATGCAATCATTTAAGGAGATGATCATTAAACTAAGGCAATATCTAAAATGCAAGAAAATATAAAGCTTTCTTTCTTTATGAGGAGATGAGACCCATGGGTATAGGGACTTGATCTCAAATGATTAAGGTTCAATCCAAGATGCCAACTTTTCAATCAATCTAAATCCTTATGCCTAGACAACAAAACTAAGCAAGCTCTATCCCTAGATGAATGCTCTTTTGCAATGATCACCAAAGCACACCAAATCCCTTTGGCTGTAATGATCAAAGCAAGCATAAAGACTAATAGCAATCCTAGCTTCTTTGACAACTAATACCATAGGCAAAGCAAGCTAAAAGCATAGATGAGTTGGTTCAGGCATTTCATAGAACACCTTCCGGGCATGAAATGCCTATGGCTCTATGTTTGAGAGGTCAACCCAAATATAGCATTAAGAACACCAAATCAATGCAAGGAAAGGATAGATCTAACACTAAGCACCTTGGATCTACACTTAATCACTCTCAATCACCCTAACCCATGGATCTTAAATGGATCTACTCACTAATCCACATGCTTACTCTTAAACCCATGAGAGATTTAAGCTTAAACATGTAGAGAAAGAAAAGAGATGAAATTAAACAATCAAGAACACAAGATGAGATTAAGATTCAAAGATAAAAATTCCTCAAAGATTTGTGTTCTTAGAAAGAAAATGACATCAGTCCCAATCTAGGGATAACAAGAGTATTTATAATTGGCTTGAAAGGCCTAGAAACATAAAACGAAATTACTAAAAAGTCCTTGAGCCAAATGGGCTTCAACCAATGGGAAGAGGGGTTGGATTTTCGGTCAGGGGTGAACCAGCCTGTCCCAACCCGGTCTGGCCATCCCGTTCCAAGCTTGTCGTGGTCCTTGTCCAGCCCGTCCGGGTTCAGTTCCCTGGTTTCTCCTTCCCGGCCGTCCGGGTGTGACCTTGATCCATCTCTGCCGACCGGGTGTCCCTTCCCGGACTGGCCACCCCGGTCTGGTCTCCTCCAGCACCACTCAAACGACCGGGTGCCTCTCCCAGGCTCAGTCATCCCGGACCGGACCACTTCCATCCATCTGATCTTTTCCCGGCCGGCTGCTTGAACCCGGCCGTCTCTACCCGGCCAGCCTGACATGCTTAAGTGAATTGATCATAACTCCTCCAATACAGGTCCAAATGACTTTAAACCACTTCCATTAGAAATCTAACTCAATTTTCTGTGTCTCCACAAAATATTAGCAGCAGGAGACATCTCTAAGGCCTCTGTCCATGCTCATCTTTTTCTTGACCAGATCATGGATTTGACTTCTCTTTTCATGGCCAAACTTGATTCTTCATCTCTTTTGGGGCCATAAGGCTTCCAAACACCTCAAATCACACCAAAGCATACTCCAACACCTGATAAGGACAAATGAATGCAAAATGGACCTAAACATGCCTAATGCCTAACTTATATGATCAAAATGCATAAGATATGGGTGCTAAAAACATGTAAATATGCAAGCTATCAACTTCCCCACACTAGACCTTTACTTGTCCTCAAGTAATCTTTTCAAAACACAAGGAGGAGAGACATAGATATGGGAGAAAAGTCAAAAGAAACACTCATAGCACTCAACTTGACATCCTAAAGAAACATTGCAAATAGCATGAGCAAAACTTCCTATTATGCTCTAGCTTCACAAGGCCTATCAATGACTCTTATGCCTCTACACAAGATGCAATGCTTATCAACCAACAAGCTCTCTTAACCAGCCCTCACATTGATTCACACACACACACATAAGGTAAAGTCTCACAAATGGGCACATGATCTCAATCATTTGGCTAGGTGATCAAATGGTCTAATATGGATGAAAATGAGGGTTCAATGCATCATTTCAAGGTGGGAATCACTCAAAATTCAAGGAGCTTGATCATTATGCAAAATTTATCTAAGACTAGGAGCAATTCATGCATACATGGATCCATCCTCATCATTCTACCCAATTCCTAAGTGATTACAAGATCTACACCCCTTTTATTCATCCCATAACCCAAAATTGAAAAGCATTCTCACATCATTCACCTCATGAACAACTTTCTTTCCTTTGGAATTCAACCACTAAGAACCTCTAATTACTTTTCTAAGCTCTAACTCTTTAAGTTTTTCCTTCCCCACTATCTTATTGAATCTTTCTTTTTCTTTTTCTTTTTCTTTTCTTTTTCTTTTTCTCTTCTCTTTTTTTCTTTTTTTTTATATACAAGAAGGGGGAAGGTCAAAAAACATCAATTAAGAGCTTATTATCTTTTATTTTAGGTCCCTAGGGTTCTTCTTTCTTATGATACTCATTTGTTCATCAATCTCAACATTGTTACATTCCAAACCCAAGATATAGACCATTAAGGAACAAAAAACCCACTCACCATCCTAAAAGCTAGCTCAAATGAGGACCCTATGCTAGCAAGAGATGAGAACAAATCCATGTCGCTCCCAATACTCTCAAGATTTTGCACATGACAAGCTATCAGAAAAGGCCTCACTCATGCAAATCAATGTAGGCTTCAAGGAATGGATAGGGTTCAAGGGTATGGAAGTGCCATTTGGGTTAACAAAGTGTGGTAAAATGGGAAAAGATAACCCAAATGTGTATGAGATCCATGTTCAAGCATGCAAATGCCCATATGCAAGAGAAATTAAGTTCATTCAAGTCTAAGTTCAGGATGGAGCTGGTCTTAAGAACAATGCCAATATCAAGCAAGCAAGCAAGTTTCAAGAAGAGTTTTCAAGTCTCAAAGCGTGCAAGCCTTTCAAAAGATGTTTAAGCTACTTGATATGTTTAACTAAGGTGCCAAATTCAGTGCAAACAAGTGTTCTTTACAAGGAAATGCTCCATATGCAAATGAATGCAACCTATATGCTCTAGACTCAATCTTAAGGATGCAAGTGATGCAATCTACATGATTCAAAAATTTAAATTTTTTTTAGGATTTTCTATGCAAATATGAATGTACAATGCAATGCATGAGACTGAAAATCACAAAGCAAACACGATCAAATACTTGGTACCTCCCCCACACTTAAATCACACAGTCTCTGTGTGAGTAAGAGAGAAGGAGATATCCCAACAAGATAAAAACAAATGTATATACAAGAAGGGTTGGAGTGATACCTAAGAAGGGTGTTTGGATGTGGTGTTTGGTGCCGGGGCTAGGAGCTGGCTTGGTTCATAGCAACTAGAGGAGGCTGCTACATGGCAATTATAGGGCTCAGGTGGTTAATCACCTTTCTTCTCTCCTCTAGTGCTTGGCTCAACCTGAAAACCCTGACCACTTTTATTAAAAAAAATTTAAAGGAAAATGAAATTTGCAAAGCTATGTACAAGGATAACCATGGGACTTCCTCCCAAGTGAGCTTGTTTTGAGTCACTTAGCTTGACTACCTTGTCTCTTGAACTAGTGAGAAGGAGGATCCTTCCCACCTTCAAGTGTGATGGTGAGGACCTGAGAGAGAAGCTCTTGACGCTTGATTTGGTCACCTCGGAGCTGAGGAGTGATGATGGCTCTAGCACTTGAGAATGGTATGGACCTGCCCTTGTGCTTGATCTTGTACTCAATGACACCATCTTTGAGCTGCTGTGGATGGAGAGTGAGGGTGTGTGGGAGCAAATCAAGAGTTGAAGGATGAGGCTCATTCACCATCTTCTTCTTGCCATGAGTGGCCTTTGAGGCTCCACTCATCCCCTCCTTTTTAGCACTTTCCAAGTGCTCACCACACTTCTCTTTAGAGGACTCTCCATCAAGACCTTCTTTTTGACAAACAGCCACTTCATCTTGGGGCTTCTCCACAGCTTGTGCATCACAAGTGACTGTCCCACAATAGTCTGATTCCAATGGAGGTTGGAGAGGATAGGAGACAGCTTTGTTGACATGCATTAGGGTGACTTTCTTGTTTGGAAATTCAATGCAAGCTCCAACTGTTGTGAGAAAAGGAGTGCCTAGGATCAAAGGGACTCTCTCTTCAGATGCCATTTCCAAAACAGTGAGGTCAATAGGTATGGTGCAGGATCCAATCTTCAAGGGGAAGTCTTTGATTATGCCAAGTGGGGTTGTAGAAGAAGAATCCCCAAAGGTGAGAGGAGGAGTATCGGGTTCCATGCTTTCAATCCCAATACTTTTCACCATATCAAAGGAAATGACATTCACACTAGCACCACTATCAACAAGAGCATCATCCATTGTTAGTTTACCAAGGGAGCAAGACAAGGTGAATTTCCCTTGAGACTCAAGCTTAGGGAGGGACTTTGGAGGGTTTGGTGGATCAATCTTCAGAATGGAGATGTCCAAAAGCTCAGCCACTTCAGCCTGGTGGTCTAGAATGTCCTTGATGAGCATCATCTGGACATGAGCTTCACGCATACCAGCTATCTCTGGAAGCTTGACTCCAACATCACTAAAATCTTTCCTGAACTTTGAGATCACCTTCTTTTGAGCTTTGGTGAGAACTCTTTGGGGAAAGGGGAGCTTATCATATGGTGATAGCTCAAACTCAGTGTCTTCCTGCTCCACTTCTTTCAGCTTGTTGGCTGCTCTTTGTAAAAGTGGTGTCTCAGCTCTAGGCTCAGCTTGCTGCAAACTCTTTAGCTCAGCCTTCTTGGCAGCATCCCTCAGAATATGTGCTTCAGCTGTTGCCACAACAAATCTCTCCACATCCCCAAACTCAGTGCCAAACATTTCAATCTCATCCTTCACTTCCTCATGAGTGCACATCTCAATCTTTGAAGAAGTAGTAGAGAGGATGACATTGCAAGATTCCTTGGGATTTTTCTCTGGTTTTCCTGGTAGAGATCCCATTGGGCTCTTGGAGGATGAAGACATAGAAGCAACCTGGCTCTCCAAAGCTTTGAGATGAGTGGCAAGTTGCATGTACTTGTTGTTGAGGTCAGAATAGGTTCCATCAATCTTGGCATGGATGTTCTTGAACTCATCACCAATGTTCTTAGCATTTCTTTCTTGAGCTTCTAAGAGTTTCTTGAACATGGACTCCAAATTTTAACTTGGAGCCTGAGCTTGAGAAGAGCCTCCTTGGGGCTGAGTAGGCTGGTTGGCTTGGTAACCTCCTTGTTGATTGTTGTAGTAAGGTCTTTGCTGGTAGTTGTTTTGGTATTGGAAGTTGGGCTCTTTCCTATACCATGTGCCATTAGCATTGATGAAGCACAGCTCCTCTTGACCTTCTACACCATGAACTTGAGTAGTCCTAGCAGGCAGATTTTGTTGCTGGTTCCCAATGGAGTTAATCTGCTCTTGCTTAGCCTTCTCTACAAGAATCTTGTCCAACTTCTCTTGGAGAGATTTCAGGGCCTTCCTTGTGTGCTGATCATCTTCATCAGTGCCTCTGTTGACCCTATCATGCTCCTCACTGTAGACTGAGTCACTCCTGGCCATGTTCTCCACCAGCTCCTCAGCATCCTGCTCAGTTCTGCCCAAGAAGAACCCATTGCTGGCTGTGTCCAATCTGCTCCTGAACTCTGGTAGAGCACCTCTGTAGAAGGTACTAAGCAAACTCTCCTTGGTGAAGCCATGATGTGGGCATTGAGACCAATAGCCCTTGAACCTCTCCCATGCTTCACTAAAGCTCTCAAGGTTCTTCTACAGAAAGCTAGAGATCTCATTTCTGATCTTGGTTGTTCTTGAGGTAGAGAAGAATTTCCCTAGGAATGCCCTCTTGCACTCATTCCAAGTTGTGATAGAGTCACTTGGAAGAGCCTTCTCCCATAGATGTGCCTTGTCTCCCAAAGAGAAGGGAAACAACCTCAGCTTGAAAGCATTTTCAGAGACTCCATTAATCTTGGACAAGCTACAGTAGCTATCAAATGGTCCAAGTGATCAAGGGGATCCTCCACAGCAAGGCCATGAAACTTGTTGTTCTCAATCAAATGCAGCAGCCCTGATTTGATCTCAAAGTTGTTGTTCTCCACAGCTGTTGCCCTTATCCCCAACCTATGACCATGAATGTGAGGTTGATCATAGGCTCCAATGGTTCTAGCTTAGCGCTGTGGTTGTTGTGGCTGGCGCTGTGGTCTTATGTTGTCAGCTCTTGGACCATTGCCATCTTGAGCAGCTATGTCTTGAGGTTGATGCTGGTGTTTATCCATCTCAAACCCCAACCTCTGAATGTGAGCCTGTTGCCCTTCTTCTCTTCTCCTTCTTGTTATTTCCCTTTCAAGTGTAGCTATCTCTTCAACAGTGGGAACCAGGTTAGTTACACCCCTGCTTCTTGTGTTCATACACCTGAAAGTCAAAGAAAAAGGCAAGAGGAGAATCAATATCACAAGAAAAGAAAAATGATTTAGTCTCAAGCAAATGACTAAATCCCAATGTCACAATCAACTTAGAATTTGGCAACGGCGCCAATTTGATGAAAGGCCTTTTCTAAGGTCCTAATCAAATGATGTAGTATAAAAGATTGTTGAACCAGTTCTAAGTGACCACAAAGCAAAGGGAATACAAGTCTATGCTTAATCTAAATGCAATCATTTAAGGAGATGATCATTAAACTAAGGCAATATCAAAATGCAAGAAAATATAAAGCTTTCTTTCTTTATGAGGAGATGAGACCCATGGGTATAGGGACTTGATCTCAAATGATTAAGGTTCAATCCAAGATGCCAACTTTTCAATCAATCTAAATCCTTATGCCTAGACAACAAAACTAAGCAAGCTCTATCCCTAGATGAATGCTCTTTTGCAATGATCACCAAAGCACACCAAATCCCTTTGGCTGTAATGATCAAAGCAAGCATAAAGAATGAGTCTAATAGCAATCCTAGCTTCTTTGACAACTAATACCATAGGCAAAGCAAGCTAAAAGCATAGATAGTTGGTTCAGGCATTTCATAGAACACCTTCCGGGCATGAAATGCCTATGGCTCTATGTTTGAGAGGTCAACCCAAATATAGCATTAAGAACACCAAATCAATGCAAGGAAAGGATAGATCTAACACTAAGCACCTTGGATCTACAGTTAATCACTCTCAATCACCCTAACCCATGGATCTTAAATGGATCTACTCACTAATCCACATGCTTACTCTTAAACCCATGAGAGATTTAAGCTTAAACATGTAGAGAAAGAAAAGAGATGAAATTAAACAATCAAGAACACAAGATGAGATTAAGATTCAAAGATAAAAATTCCTCAAAGGTTTGTGTTCTTAGAAAGAAAATGACATCAGTCCCAATCTAGGGATAACAAGAGTATTTATAATTGGCTTGAAAGGCCTAGAAACATAAAACGAAATTACTAAAAAGTCCTTGAGCCAAATGGGCTTCAACCAATGGGAAGAGGGGTTGGATTTTCGGTCAGGGGTGAACCAGCCTGTCCCAACCCGGTCTGGCCATCCCGGTCCAAGCTTGTCGTGGTCCTTGTCCAGCCCGTCCGGGTTCAGTTCCCTGGTTTCTCCTTCCCGGTCGTCCGGGTGTGACCTTGATCCATCTCTGCCGACCTGGTGTCCCTTCCCGGACTGGCCACCCCGGTCTGGTCTCCTCCAGCACCACTCAAACGACCGGGTGCCTCTCCCAGGCTCATTCATCCCGGACCGGACCACTTCCATTCATCTGATCTTTTCCCGGCCGGCTGCTTGAACCAGGCCGTCTCTACCCGGCCAGCCTGACATGCTTCAAGTGAATTGATCATAACGCCTCCAATACCGGTCCAAATGACTTGAAACCACTTCCATTGGAAAGCTAACTCAATTTTCTGTGTCTTCACAAAATCTTATCAGCAGGAGACATTTCTAAGGCCTCTGTCCATGCTCATCTTTGTCTTGACCAGATCATGGATTTGACTTCTCTTTTCATGGCCAAACTTGATTCTTCATCTCTTTTGGGGCCATAAGGCTTCCAAACACCTCAAATCACACCAAAGCATACTCCAACACCTGATAAGGACAAATGAATGCAAAATGGACATAAACATGCCTAATGCCTAACTTATATGATCAAAATGCATAAGATATGGATGCTAAAAACATGTAAATATGCAAGCTATCATTGTTCTAGGTAGCTAAGCTAGAAAAAGCATTAGTGAACAATCCTAACAATAAATATCACAACTATAGCAGATATAGGCTGGGGTTAATCCCTCATATCCTATTTAAACCCTATATCTAACAAATGAATCTACTCAGACATGGCTAAGTGATTCATAGTAACAAGGTAATAATAGGAGTTCATAGATCTATTAGAGGGTGAACACTTAGGTTCCAATCACAAATCTCTTTGGATCTCTCCTCTAGATCTAGAATCCTATGACCTTTGTTAAGAAGAACAAGAAAAGAACTGAATATAACTTTATTGAGAACTTGCAAAGTAATGAAAGCAGTAAAAGAAATGAGTAGAAGAAGACTTGTATAAAATCGTTGTACGGTGCCAAAACACTTAGGCACATATAAATATGAGTTCATTAGGTTAAAAAACTCGTCAGGGGCAATCTTGTAAAATGTGATGTTTTGGGCTTCAAGTTCGGCCAGGTCCAACTTGTCTTCTGCCGCTTCGATATCGATCGATAGTACAAGGTGTACATCGATCGATTATGATCTCGATGTATCGTCCTTCGGCAAATGTGTGTCGATCGATAGCCCAGAGTGTGCAACGATCGATGTGTAACTCTGAATGTCGACCTCTGGTCTTGATCACGGGTGAACTCTTCTTTAAGCTCCAAAAAGGCACCTAAAACATTACTTTTCTCCAAAATGCTCCTGAGCATGAAAACATACCTAATAGACTCCAAAACATAGATAATAGTAGTAAAAACACTTATATACCATGGGTAAAAACAAGTAAAATCCATGGTATATCAACTCCCCCAGACTTAATCTTTTGCTTGTCTCAAGCAAATACACAGGCAGTCTTTATGAAAGAGGTTTTAAAAAGCAGGGACTCAATCAAATTCAAACTTAGAATCATAACCTCTACTTTGTTGCAAACCACATCTAAGAATCTGTCAATCACAGAGATACATTATGCAATATCCTAATCAAACAACCTTGATCATCTAGCCAACAGCTTAGCAATCATGTCTGACTAACCCCTCTACTGATTTCATTTCTGTACATAAAATAAGAGTGCAGGCTTTACCTTGGGAGTATCGATCACAGGATGCAAGGTTGCTCAAACAAGTATCTGGACCTGCGGGTTAAAATTAGTTCCTATCCTCTCTCTCTATTATTTCTCTCCTAGTCAAGTCTGCTTTCATTTGCAAGACATTGACCAAGATTGGACAGACTTCCATGAATCAAGCCTTAATGGTTGCAGCCACCAAGTCCTGTTCACTTCTTTTTTACCTATATCCTAGGATCCATTGCGAAGCAAGTCTTGAAGGGGGTAACCATCAAGTCCTGTTCGAATCCTTTACCTATAGAATTCTTACGAATCAAGTCTTGAGGGGGGTAACCGCCAAGCCTTGTTCGAATTCCTTCCTAAGTAATAACTAACTAGTCCTAGAACATATATTTAAGCTAATTTTCGATTTTTTTTTTTAGAACTGAATAAAATTAAATCTAAATTCGAAAATGAGAGAGAGAGGGTGATAAAACTATCTACACAAGGCTTTACCTTCCAGACTTGTTTGAAGCATCCGATCCCATGTATACCAAGCCCCAAGACAAGCAGAGAATGTCAGGTTAGGTTGGAAATCAGCTTTGGTTCCTCCAGACAATCAGTGAAAGCATTGTCATAGCTGATAGGTGATCAACTTTAGCATCTATAGTACATTCTGCATCAACAAATCTAAGAATGGTGCCTAAAAGATTGGTTAGATAAAAAGTGAAAAATTTAAAATATCATTATCCCTTTCTTGACTTAATAAAAACCATTTTGAAAACATTTTTAGATGAAATCAAAAAGTAAACAGCATCAGTAATCATCCCCCCAGACTTAAATCATACACTGTCCTCAGTGTATAACCAGTCCGGTTAATGCATAGGCAAAAATAAAATACACTGATATCGAAAAGTTAGAGCGATATACCTGACTGTGATGCGTATCGATCGATGTTGAGTCATCTTCGTCGATCGCTATTGTTTGGTTCATGTCGATCGATATCGGCAGTTTCATGTCGGTCGAGTTCAGTGGTAATCGTCTAATCGTAACTACAAAGAAAAACAAATACGAAAAATGAAATCCTAAAGATAAAAACTAAATGAAAAATTACCTAACAGTGGGTTGCCTCCCACTCAGCGCTTTGATTATAGCTTGACTTTGAATGGAATGAGCTACTGAAATGAAGTCCAGGTACTTGTTGGGAAACAAGTATCCTATGTATCCTTCTTCTCACCGAACCATGCGTCAAATAGGCTTCTTGTGGCTTCATATTCTCTGGTTCGTTTCTTCTTTATCTCAATCAACTCATCATTGATCCTTTGAATCCTTTCTGCATGACCTTCAATGCTGAGCTCGTGCCATCCAAATTTCTCGTAGGCATGTTCTGAAAGATCACTGAGCTCTGCTTGCATTGAATCAAGGCGTTGGATCATTTTGTCGTGGATAGAGCTGGTATCGATCGATTCCTTTGTTGAATTGTCGGTCGATGGCTGTTGAGATCCGTCGATCGATGCGCTGGTTCTTCTGTCGATCGATGCTAAGGGTGCAGGTCTGCTCGCAAGCCGCCTCTGAATGGCTTTGATTTATTTTTGCATCCCTTCTATGGTAGATTCCATTCTGCCAACCTCGTTGATTAGCGGGAAATACGTCTGCTCGAGACGTCTGTCTTGCGAATCATCCACGCTTGTAATTTCCGTGTAGACTTCATCAGCTAACTTATCCAAGTCATCTCTGGTGCAGATTTCTGAAGTCTGTATATCGATCGATGCAACATGATCGATGCAACATGTTGTTCATCGGTCGATGTGGGAACCGAAATTCACACCGTCAATTTTAATAAATAAGATTGCGGAGGAAAGCCAAGTAAACCCGACTTTCCTTGAAGGTTCGGATTCTCTGCGTTGCCACACGAAATCGAGAAAGTTAACAGATGACAAAAACAAGAATTGTAATATTTGCTCGAAGGAGTTTTATTGAATGAAAGATTTGAATACAAGGATTCTCCGAAAGACAGAGAGATTTGCGATTAAATAAAATATAGAGTCGCAGGCAGCCAAACGTCCTAAGCCTTGCTCCGCTAGTCTAACCACCTAAACCCTAATTCTTCTAAGCTAGCAAAGTGCTCTAAGTATAATTTTCGGATCCCCTTCTCCTCTGCTCTTGCTCTCCTTATATACCCACTCCTAGGTAGGTCGGTTTGCCTTAGGATGATGGACCTCGCCTTTGGGCCCAAGTTTATCTCTTCAGGAAATATTCCATTTTTGTCGATCTTCGTAATTATCCTCGAGTTTTCCCCTATTTTTCGGTGACTTGATGTTTATCCGATGTTCGGGAAATCGGACAAACCGTCAAAGCCTGATTGGGTCTGAATTCTTAAAATCGTAAGTAAGTCCTTGGACTTGTCTTAAGTCGTTGAACGTTTTATACGATTTCTCGGAAAGACTATCTTTCTCGTAAAATAAACTGTATAGCTTAAAGGATCGATGTTCGAGTTAATCGATCTTGTTTTATACGATATCTTCTACGAGAAATCCAATCCTTCTAATTTTTGTCGTAAAACATCGAGGATGATTCCAATCGAGTCGAATCAAAAGATGTTTATTCCGTAGCAGTGATCGTATCAAACTCACGAGGATTGATCCAAGTAAGCCAAGATGGGATCAGACCGAGCACGATGGGACCGAGACCAGGACGAGGACCGTCGACCGGCGCCAGGCTGGCTTGCGTGACGCTTGCCGCCGGCGCCAGGCCGGCTTGCGTGACGCTTGCCGCCGGCGCCAGGCTGGCTTGCCGCTGGCACCAGGCCGGCTTGCGTGACGCCTGCCGCCGGCGCCAGGCTGGTCTTCCGACAGAATGATTTCGCATGATCCAGAATGGACCTCTTCCATGATTCTTCTTGCCCTTTCTCCTTCTGCGCATGTCATGAGAGGACCGGAGAAGCGCCACCTATAAATTTCTCCCTCTATCGTGACATACCGTGCCGCTTGGGTTTTCACTTTACGGGCCGCCCATTTTCGGCGGGTAAGGTTCCATTCACGATATAGGCTCGGATTGGTTCTAACCAAGGGCTGTCGCAGCCATACTCGGTTTGGTCCGCATCCGCTTCCGGTTGATCCTCGACTTCTTCCGCATCTTCAATCTCTCCTCGGATTAGATTGACGACCACTGGTGGTCCGATGCTCGGATGTTCGATGAATTCGACCGGGATTATCCTTTTGAGCCCTGGATCTGAGCTTGAGGCGAGGGCAGCAAAGGCGTCGGCCTGGACGTTTTCCGAGCGAGGGATTCTGGTCAGGGCGAACTGGTCGAAACTACGAGCCAGTTCTTGGACGAGTTTCAGATATGCGTCCATCCTTTCGTCCCTTGCTTCATACTCTCCGCTGTATTGGTTGGTGACTAACTGAGAATCGCAGTAAGCGTGAATATTACAGATTTTTAATCCATAGGCTAGCCGCAAGCCTGCGACGAGTGCTTCGTATTCTGCCTCATTGTTTGAAGCATGAAAAACCAATCGGAATGACTGTTCTAGGATTTCCCGTTAGGAGAGGTGAGTCGAATTCGATTCGGATCCTTGTTTGGATGAAGATCCGTCGACGTGGAGGACCCAAGTTGAGTTTGGTTCCTCGTTAGTGATGTCTCTAGTGGGTGACTCTACCAAGAAATCCGCAAGTACTTTGGACTTTGCACATGTCCTTGGGCGATATTCGACGTCGTATTCACTTAGTTCGATTGCCCATTTTGCGAGCCTACCGGATTGGCTCGGACTGTGCAGGATTATCCGCGGGGAACGTGGTGAGAACCACTATAGTATGAGACTGGAAATATGGCCTTAGTTTCCTTGCCGAGGTTATGACGGCGAATGCTAATTTTTCCATTAGCGGGTATCGAGTTTCTGAATCCAGCAACGTCTTGCTTACGTAAAAGATTGGCTTTTGTTCGCCGCGTTCTTCAAGTATCAGGACGCCACTGACTGCTGTTTCGGAAACTGCGATATAGAGTAAAAGAGGTTCACCTTCCACCGGTTTTGCGAGAACTGGTGGAGTGGCCAGGTAATGTTTCAACTGTTGGAAAGCCTTTTCACATTGCTCGACCATTCAACTTCTTGTTTCCCTTTAACGCCAGAAACGGTAGGCACTTATCCGTGGAGCGCGAGATGAAACGGTTCAAAGCCGCGACTCTTCCGGTTAACCTTTGGACTTCTCGCTTGGTTCTCGGGGAGGCCATCTCTATCAGTGCGTCGATTTGTTTAGGGTTGGCCTCGATGCCACTGCGAATCTGCATTTCGCCGGGTTGAGTTTCATGTTATGCTGGTTGAGTCGTGCAAAACATTCCTCTAGGTGGGTTACATGATCGTGTTTGTCAAGAGATTTTACGAGCATATCATCGATGTATACTTCCATAGTTTTTCTGAGTTGCTCGGCAAACATTCTGTTGATGAGTCGCTGATACGTTGCACCCGCGTTTTTAAGACCGAAAGGCATTACCTTGTAGCAATACGTTTTGCGGTCTGTGATGAATGCAGTTTTTTTTTGCAGTCGTCGGTATTCATCATGATCTGATTGTATCCGGAAAAGCGTCCATGAATGATAGAAGTTTGTTTCCCGCAGTTGCTTCGACCAGTCGGTCGATGTGTGGGAGCGGGAAGCAGTCCTTCGGACAGGCTTTATTCAGATCCGTGAAATCGACACAGACTCGCCACTTGGCGTTCTTCTTTTTTACCACAACAGGGTTGGCAAGCCAGTCTGGATACCTAATATCTGTTATCGACCCTACTTTGACGAGTCTTTCGACTTCCTCTTTTGTTTTACGGGTTTGTGAGTCGGGTCGATGTTAAGTTTGTGACATGTTACGCTAATGTCGATTCCCGGCATATCCTCCGCAGCCCGCTTAACGCACGAGGTTCTTTTGAGGCATGCGATGTGCTCGCTTTTATTGGTTCGCGGAGGTTAGCTCCGATTTCGACGCACCGTTCCGGGAAGGAATCGTCGAGGCAGATTGAGACCACCGGTTCGCAGGTTGGTTCACGTTTCCCTTCTAGGGCCTCAGCTCTTTGGGACTGCCAGAAGGTTTCTGGTGAGTCGTGAATCGTTTGCTTTTTCCGAGAGGTCTCGATTTCGGAATTTTTTCCGTTTTAGTTCGGTAGCGAGGTAGATCTGCGCTGCTCCGTGACTACCATGTATCGTTTCGACCCTGAAAGGCGTCGGGAACTTGAGGCATAGGTGGAATGTTGATGGGATCGCTCTCATGGAATTTAGCCAGGGAGTTCCAACTATCGCTTTGTAGGATGTTGGACCATCGATCACCAGGAATTCCGTGTTTTTGGCGACGCTCCCGGCTCTGACTGAGAGGTTAGTCGAACCGAGGGTCATAACTTCTCCCGAGAGTCCGAATACTGGGCTGGGGTCCTCTGTAAGGATGCTTAGATCGACACCCATCCTCTCGAGGGTGCTTTTATAGATAATATTAGCCGAGCATCCGGTGTCGACTAATACCCTTGCTACGTCAAAATCCACGATCGTGAGTTCTATTACGAGGAGATTGTTGTGAGGTTTGGCCATACTGGCCGTTGCTCGATCCTCGAAGGATACGATGTTGCGGGCTGACGAAGTAGCCATACTGAACTTCGATCGATTGGTGGTTTTCGAGTTAGAGAATCCGTCCCCCCCTCCTTCTAGCGCCAAACTGTGGGAACCGAAATTCACACCGTCAATTTTAATAAATAAGATTGCGGAGGAAAGACAAGTAAACCCGACTTTCCTTGAAGGTCCGGATTATCTGCGTTGCCACACGAAATCGAGAAAGTTAACAGATGACAAAAACAAGAATTGTAATATTTGCTCGAAGGTGTTTTATTGAATGAAAGATTCGAATACAAGGATTCTCCAAAAGACAGAGAGATTTGCGATTAAAGAAAATATAGAGTCGCAGGCAGCCAAACGTCCTAACCCTTGCTCCGCTAGTCTAACCACCTAAACCCTAATTCTTCTAAGCTAGCAAAGTGCTCTAAGTCTAATTTTCGGATCCCCTTCTCCTCTGCTCTTGCTCTCCTTATATACCCACTCCTAGGTCGGTTTGCCTTAGGATGATGGACCTCGCCTTTGGGCCCAAGTTTATCTCTTCAGGAAATATTCCATTTTCGTCGATCTTCGTAATTATCCTCGAGTTTTCCCCTATTTTTTGGTGACTTGATGTTTATCCGATGTTCGGGAAATCGAACAAACCGTCATAGCCTGATTGGGCCTGAATTCTTAAAATCGTAAGTAAGTCCGTGGACTTGTCTTAAGTCGTTGAACGTTTTATTCGATTTCTCGGAAAGTCTATCTTTCTCGTAAAATAAACCGATAGCCTAAAGGATCGATGTTCGAGTTAATCGATCTTGTTTTATACGATATCTTCTACGAGAAATCCAATCCTTCTAATTTTTTTCGTAAAACATCGAGGATGATTCCAATCGAGTCTAATCAAAAGATGTTTATTCCGTAGCCGTGATCGTATCAAACTAACGAGGATTCATCCAAGTAAGCCAAGATGGGATCAGACCGAGCATGATGGGACCGAGACCAGGACGAGGACCGTCGACCGGCGCCAGGGCTTGCCGGGGCCAGGCTGGCTTGCGGACGCCGCGCTGGCGCTTGCCGCCGGCGCCAGGCTGGCTTGCGTGACGCTTGCCGGCGCCAGGCTGGCGGCGGCGCTGGCTTTGCCGGGCGCCAGGCTGGCTTGCCGCCGGCGCCAGGCCGGCGTGGACGCCGCCGGCGCCAGGCTGGTATGGCTTGCCGCCGGCGCAAGGCGGCTCGCTCCCGGCGCCAGGGTTCTCTTCACCGTGGGTTTTCCGTTACCCGATCTTTCCCCCGTTGGCCATTCGTGCGGGAAATCTTTGAGTTTGAAAGGATCTTTAGCCGTAGATTTCGAGATAACCGTTTTTGACCCCAACAGTCGATTTTTGCTTCTGTAGGTTCTCGTGAAGCTTCACGGCAAAGAGCTTTATCTGGCCGTCGATTTGAGTCAGTCACCTATCGATCGATGTGAGGTTGAGCTCATCGATCGATGCGATTGATGCAGCCTGATAATCGAGTTGAAGTTGGAACTTCTCAGCCTCCTGCTGCATAGTATCCATGCGTATTGCGAGTTCGTCCACATCTTTGTCTACTAAGAAGTATATATCAGCAAGTTTCCTCTCAGCTGCTTTTAGACGAGTCAATCCTCCAAAAGGATTGCAAGGTGCCGCGGGGTTCATATCTGCATGCGCCTCATTAATAAGGTGAATAGATCTCTTCATCTCTTCGGTGTAGATGCTTAGATCCCCTAGGTTGTGGAATATAGGTTCACAGGTTTTGGTGAGTTTGCTGCTGAAACGATCTTCTGCTTTCTTCAATTCTTTCCAGATATCTCTGAGAGACACATCGACCTCATGTTTTGAGTAGGTGATTGATGGTGCAGGCTTCATATCGATCGATGTGGATGTTACACCGTCGATCGATATTGAACTTGTTTGGCCATGGTTCTGTGTGTTGCGAAGATCTTCAAGTTCCAGCTCAAGACGTTTAACCTTCTTGAGTAATGCCTGGTCTGCACTGAACATCCAGTTCATCTCACTGCGAAGCTTGTCTGTAGCATCCTCTAAACTCTTTTCCATGGAGAGCTTTTCCCACTTGCGTTCTCCAAGTAGACCAGTGAACATCTCGTTGATCTCGTCTTTGGTGTAGGTTTCGTGCACAAATTCTCTTCTTGTAAATGAACTGGCGTGCTCTGGTAAGCAGATGTAAGAGCGCTCGTCCATTGAAGTTCATTGAAGTAGTTTCTTGATGTCGTCTTTAGAAACTCTGATGACGTCACCATCTATTCCTCTAGCAAACCCTTTCTCATCCCTGTAGACCCCATACTCATCTCTCTGCTCCCAAAGGAATTTTCGAACTCCATATCGAAAAGCTCTCTTTCCGAATTCAGGATGCCTATCGATCGATGTCAGGTTCTCCGTATCGATCGATGTCCGTTGAAAATCTGGGTCCTTCGTGTTGAGATGATTATCCTCAGCTTCCTTTGGCTCGGCTGTTGTGTCTGCCTCCTGGTGCTGATGATGGTGGTCTGGTTCGTAACTGATGTCTTGCATATTTACATGTTTTTAGCATTCATATCTTATGCATTTCAGTCATATAAGTTAGGCATTAGGCATCTTTAGGTTCATAATTGCATTCATAAGTCCCTATTAGGTATTGGAGTATACTTTGGAGATATTGGAGATGTTTGGGAGTTTTATGATGAAAAAGAGGGGTTTAAACATGAACATGGACAGAGGCTTTAGAAACATCTTCTGATGCTAAGATTTGGTGGAGACATAGCAGTTTGACTTAGCTTTCCAATGGGAGTGGTTCCAAGCCATTTGAAGCCATATTGGAGGAGTTATGATCATTTGAGTGGAGGCATGTCAAGGCACCCGGGTCAGCACACTCGACCTGACCAACCCGCACGGGACGAGGGAGAGATGCTGGACGATGAAGCACCCGGACGGACGTACGCGGCCTCGACAACCCGCACGGCCTGACCGCGGGAACAGACAGAACGTACGCAGCCTGGACACCCGACTGGATGCCACCCGCGTGCGAGCATACCCGGACGTCCACACCTGACTGGACGCCACCCGCGTGCGAGCACACAGAACAGGACGCGACCGGACGTACCCGGGGACAAGGACCCGCACGGCTTGATGGACCAACTGGCAAGCAAGACACCCGACCTGGACTACCCGGACACAAGGACCCGCATGGGTTGGACTGAAGCTGGACGCCAGGGAACACACCCGGCCTCACACACCCGGGATGACAACCCCGCACGGCCTCACACACCCGGACAAGACCACCCGACCACCAGTACCCGCACGGGTTGGACTGAAGAGATGAGCTCAGGACGGGGCCTTGAGCACCCGGCCTAGACGACCCGCACGTCCTGATGGCCTGATGGATGCTGGACGAACCCTCATACCCGGGTAGCTATACCCGGCCTGGTTGTGTCTCATCCGACCAGGGTATCCGAGCTTCTTCCTTTTGAAGCCTTTTGATTGGCTTAGACCATTACTCTTTTAAGGGCTTTTTAGTCATTTTGCTTTTATGTTTTTAGGGCTCTTGTGCCTACTATAAATACTCTTGTAATCTCTTTTGGAGATCTATCTTCTTTTCTCTCTAAGAACATTGAAACCTTGAAGAAAGATTGAATCTTTAGTCTATTTTCGTCTTATTTCTTTGTGATTATTTGATTAAACTTGCTTCTCAACATGATTTCTCTTAAATCAACCATGGGTTTAAGGTTAATCATGAAGATTAGTGAGTAGATCTATCTAGGATTCATGGGCTAGGAGACTAAGGGTGATTAGGTGTAGATCTAGGATGTTCTAGTGTAGATCCTTCTTAATCCTTGCTAGTTGAGTGTTCTTAATGCCATTTTGGTCTACACCATATCAAAATAGGCTTATAGGCATTTCCTGCCCACAAGGTGTATGATGAAATGCCTGAACCAACTCTTCAATGCTTTTAACATTCTTTACCAATGACCACTTGTTGTAAAGGTGTTAGGATAGCTAATAGGCTTGTTCTTAATGATTGCTTGCATGTTATTCAACCAATGACCAATTGATGCTTGAGATATGTTAGTGAATGAGCATTCTTCTTGACCATAGAGTTTGCTTAGGATTGTGTCTAGGTTTAAGGTGTTAGATTGATTGTGTTGCTGCCATCCTAGATTGAAGCTTAGTCACACAAAGTCAATTCCCTTGTCCCAAGAATCCCTTTGCTTCATTGAGAAAGAAAGTACACTCTTTTATTACTTTTTAGTATTGTCTTAGTTATAATCTCATCTTCACTATATTGGTTGCACTTAGCTTAAGCATGAACTTGCATTCCCACTGCTTTAGAATCACTTAGGATTGGATTGACATCTTGTATACTACAACATTTGAAAGGACTTGCAAAAAGGCCTTCATCAAATTGGCGCCATTTCCAAGTTTTAAGTTGATTTTGACATTGGGATTTAGTCACTTACTTGAGACTAAGTCATTTTTATTTTCTTGTGATATTGATTCTCTTGGCTCTTCTATCTTTAACTTTCAGGTGTATGATCACAAGAAGCAGAGGGGGCATCTAACTTGGTTCCTACTGTTGATGAGATTGCTGCACTTGAGAGGGAGATAGCAAGACAAAGAAGAGAAGTAGAGCAACAGGCTCATTTGGAGAGATTGGGGTTTGTTATGGAGCATCATCCTCAAGATGGTGATGCCCAAGGAGGCGATGGTCCAAGGGCTGACAATCTTAGACCACCACGCCAAGCTAGAGCCATTGGAGCCTATGACCAACCTCACATCCAAGGTCATAGGCTGGGAATCAGAGCACCACCAGTGGAGAACAACAATTTTGAGATCAAGTCAGGACTGCTCAACACCATAGAGCACAACAAGTATCATGGCCTTGCAGCTGAAAATCCCATTGATCACTTGTACAAGTTTGATCAATATTGTGGTTTGTCCAAGACAAATGGTGCTCTGAAGATGCATTCAAGTTGAAGCTGTTCCCCTTCTCTTTGGGAGACAAGGCACATCAGTGGGAGAGGTCCATTCCAAGTGACATTATCACCACTTGGGAAGACTGCAAGAGAGTCTTCTTAGAGAAGTTTTTCTCCACTTCAAGAACAGCTAAGATCAGGAATGAGATCTCTGGGTTTCAACAAAAGAATCTGGAAAGCTTCAATGAGGCATGGGAGAGATTCAAGGACTACCAAGCTCAGTTTCCTCATCATGGTTTCAGCAAAGAGAGTTTGCTTAGTACTTTCTACCGGGGAGCTTTACCATCTTGCAGGAACAGGCTGGACACAGCTAGCAATGGCTTCTTCTTGGGCAGAACTGAGCATGAGGCAGAGGAACTGGTAGAGAACATGGCCAAGAGTGACTCAGTCTACAATGAGGAGTATGATAGGGCCAACAGAGGTGAAGATCAACAAACAAGGAGGGACATCAAGTCTTTGAAAGAGAAGTTGGATTTGGTTCTTCCAACCAAGCTAAGAAGGAGCAAGTAAGTTTTGTTGGTGAACCTAGTCAAGAAACTCCTCCTACAGTCAATGAGGTTGATGGTTTAGAAGGCCAAGAGGAATTGTGCTTCATCAATGCTAATGGCACATGGTATAGGAAGGAGCCAAACTTCCAATACCAAAACAACTATCAGCAAAAGCCTTATTACAACAATCAACAAGGAGGTTACCAAGCAAATCAGTCATCTCAACCTCAAGGAAGTTCTTCCCAAGCTCCAAGCTCAAATATGGAGTTCATGTTCAAGCAAATCTTGGAAGCTCAAGAGAAGAATGCTAGGAGCATTGGAGATGAGTTCAAGAATGTCCATGCCAAGATTGATGGGACTTATTCTGATCTCAACAACAAGTACATGAAACTTGCCTCTCACCTCAAAGCTTGGAGAGCCAAGTTGCCTCCATATCTTCATCTTCCAAGAACCCCATGGGATCCCTACCAGGAAAACCAGAGAAGAACCCTAAGGAGTCTTGCAATGCTATCCTCTCCACTTCTTCAAGGATTGAGCTGAGTGATCATAAGAATGAGGTTGATGAGATTGGGAGGCTACTGCTTGGAAATCAGATTGAGCATGATAAGAGATTGGTTGTGGCCACAGCTGAGGCTAGAGTTGTGAAGGGAGTAGATAAGAAGGTTCAAGGAAGAATTCTGCAAAGTGATGAACCTAAGGTTGAGACACCATTTGAGAAGAGTGCTGACCTTAAGCTGAAAGAAGTGAAGGAAGAAGACACTAAGGTTGAGCTATCACCCTATGATAAGCTCCCTTTCCCTCAAAGGTTCCTCACCAAATCTCAGAAGAAAGTGGTCTCCAGATTCAGAAAAGACCTAAGTGATATTGGAGTCAAGCTTTCAGAGATCCACAACATGCATGCTGCTCATGTCCAAATGATGCTCATCAAGGACATTCTCACCCACCAAGCTGAAGTGGCTGAGCTTTTGGACATCTCACTTCTGAAGATTGATCCACCAATCCCTCCCAAATCCCTTCCTAAGCTTGCATGTGAAGGGAAATTCACATTGTCTTGCTCCCTTGGTAAACTAGCAATGGATGATGCTCTTGTTGATAGTGGTGCAAGTGTGAATGTGATTTCCATGGATATGGTGAAGAGTCATGGGATTCAAAGCATGGAACCAGACACCTTGATATACCATGGATTTTACCCGCTTTTACCCATGGTATATGAGTGTTTTTACTACTATTATCTATGTTTTGGAGTCTATTAGGTATGTTTTCAGGTTCATAAGCATTTTGGAGAAAAGTGATGTTTTAGGTGCCTTTTTGGAGCTTAAAGAAGAGTTCACCCGAGATCAAGACCAGAGGTCGACACCAGAGTTACACATCGATCGATGCACACTCTGTGCAATCGATCGACACACATTAGCCGAAGGACGATACATCGAGACCATAATCGATCGATGTACACCCTGTACTATCGATCGATACTGAGGCGGCTGAAAGACAAGTTGGACCTGGCCAAACTTGAAGCCCAAGATATCACATTTTACAAGAATGCCCCTGACGAGTTTTTTAACCTACTGAACTCATATTTATATGCCTAAGTGTTTTGGCAGAAGATATACAAGTTTTCATAGTTTCTAAGAGTTTCTTCTTCTACTCAATTTCTTTTACTGTTTCATTACTTTGCAAGTTCTCAATAAAGTTCTATTCAGTTCTTTAATTGTTAACAAAGGTTATAGAATTCTAGACCAAGAGGAGAGATCCAAAGATATTTGTGATTGGAACCTAAGTGTTCACCCTCTAATAGGTCTATGAACTTCTATTATTACCTTGTTGCTATGAACTACTTAGCCATGTCTGAGTAGATTCACTTGTTAGATTTAGGGTTTAAATAGGATATGAGGGATTAGCCCCAGCCTATAATTGCTATAGTTGTGATATTTATTGTTAGGATTGTTCACTAATGTTTTCTAGCTTAGCTACCTAGAACATGAACTTGGATTGCATTGTTCATTACATGCAATACGACAACATCCTAAACATGCTATGACCCTCTTGAGATATGTGAAAGCTGATCTAAGATCATGGTGAGCATTGTATCAACTTCAGCATAAAGCTTGCTTAGAGCCGATCGATCGATATTCTATAGAGTAATCGATCGACGTAGAGTGTATCGCTCGATATTCCTATCGAACTATCGGCGATACCAGCGGCAGAGTAGCCGACGCAACACCATTTAGCATCTAAGTAATAGATGGTCTAAATAATGCAGAGCTGATGGATTCATTTAATAAGTGTTGAGCTCGCATATCATGCAAGCAACTTGTTAGCCTTTATAGTATTTATAATCCTGAATTCCTGAATACTTACCCTGAATCTAACTACTTTTCTTTACTGTTTTCAAAACCAAATCCTTTCAACTGAGTAATCTCATCCTTACTCAGCAAACCTGCACTTTACTTTAAACTATTTTTAACCTAGCATAGTCATTAAGATTGCATCTTATTTGTACACTAGCTCTCGTGGATTCGATCCCTAAGTACTACAACTGAACCTCTTATTTGAGAGAGTAAAGTCACTCCTTAGGCTAATTTGAGTGATATCAAATTTGGCGCCGTTGCCGGGGAGCTTTGTTACAATAGGATCTAATCTGATTAGGTCTAGGTTATTTCTAATTTTGTTTTAATTTGTTTTCTGACACAAAATTTTTTTCTTGTCTTTTCAGGTACATGCCCAGCAGCACCAGAAGCAACAAGGAATCCCAACTTTTGTTCTTAGAAGACCCTGCTAGCTTGGAACGTTCAATCCGCAAGGAAATCCGTTCTGCATCGATCGACGCCATCAACTGCATGTCAACCGATACCGACGCACCCCTGCCGACCGAGACACCGTCTTCGTCGACCGACACTCGCACCTTCACGTGACCAACACTACTTCACTGTCGACCGACATCTTTCATCCGACATTGATCGATACCCCTAACCGTATATCGATCGATACTACTCCGCGAGTCATGGTTGCTATTATTCTCACACGAGATGAGAATGGAGACTTGCGTGACCAAGAAGGTCACCTTCGTAATGAAGCAGGTCAGAAGCTCAACGCTCAGAATGAAGTAATCCCTGAGCCAGAAACTGCACCTACAGGAGCTGTTCAACCTGTAGAAGAGGCTGCTCGAACACTAGCTGACTACAACCATCCAGATCAGTTCTACACCAACATATCAGCCATTCGTCCCCCGCTATTCAGAGGCGATTTCGAGCTCAAGCCGCAGTACTACACCCTTGTGGGCCAGATACCTTACTATGGGCTGTCCAAGGAGCATCCCATGGACCATCCGAGAGGTTCGACGATCTCATATCTGCTATCAAAGCCAATGGAGTCCCTGTGGACTACCTTCTCTGTAAGCTCTTCAAACACTCTTTATCCGAGAAGCTTTACGGTGGCTTAAGCAGCTACCACCAGGATCTCTTACATCCTGGAGCGACATCAAAAACGTATTTTTGCGTAACTTCTTTGATGATGCGCGCGCTGAAGACTTAAGGAGGAAAATTGCCACATTCAATCAGGAGCCTGGAGAGTCATTCAAGGATACCTGGATCATATTCAAGTCTTACCAGCGAGACTGCCCACACCATGGATTCAACAAAGTGCAGCTGCTCTGCACTTTCTTGAGGCATCGCGACTGAAATATCAGAAGGCTTTAGACACTGCGAGTGAAGGCAACTTCACCACAAGGAATCCTGAAGATGCTGTGAAGCTAATAGACAACCTAGCATCCAGCAACAGCCAAAGAACATTGTAAGAGCAAGATCTGCAGCGTTCCTTGGAAAGGAACAGATAAATGAGGTACAAGCTACATTTGACAATGTTCAGAAACTGCTAAAAAAGCAGATATGCTCAGTAGAGGATGCAGAAGCTGATGGAGAAGATGACTACACAGAAGCAGAAGTCAACTGGATTAGTGGAACCAGATTTCAGAGGTCTGGAAACCAAGGAAACAAAAACTTCGCAGGACAAAGAGGAAACTTCAACAGCAGCAACCCCAACAACAACAGGAGTTATGAAAACTCATCTTACATGAAGCCACCCACACCAACCCCAGAAGGAAAGCTAGAAGACATGCTCAGCAAAGTTCTTGAAAGCCAGCAGCAGTTAGAGGTGAACTTCAATGGAAAGACTGACGCTGTCTGCACCACTTTGAACACAAAGCTTGATGCTTTGAGTACCCATGTGAAGAAACTAGAGACTCAAGTGATTCAGACAGGAGAAGCTGTTAAGAAGCAGGAAGCTTTAGGAAAAGGGACTGGAGAAGAAACAACAGGCCACAACGTCAGTGCTATCATAGAGGATGATTTTTGGAGAGTGGTAAAGCAAGAGAAGCTGCAAGAGGGAGACTTCCAGATCGAAAGAATTGGTGGCACTCACTGGAATCGATCGATGTAAGGATCACCACATCGATCGATGTACGCCAATACCAATCGATCGGTGGAACAAGACGAGCATCGACCAATGGATCTTGAAAGATCTACCATCGAGTGCAATACAAGAAGCTGTCGATCGATATTTAGTTATTACACGCCGAGTGCAACTTCCCAAGATAGATGTTGCACGATTTAATGCACTCCAGGAGCAATCTAAGCCTTCCAGAAACCCACCAACCGCCATAATGAAGAAACTCACGGATATTATTGATCCAATGGAGATAGAAAAGGGAACAGATGGCAGAGTTCTCAGAAAAAGGAAAGAGAAGGTTCTTAAACACCTTAAAAGAGGAGTTAATGAGAAAGAGTTGGCAAGTTTCAGAAAGAGAGTTATAAGGATACCTACAGAGAAACCCTTTGAAGAAGCCTACTTTTCACACAGATTGTGGATGTTTTTCAGAGAAACCAAGGAGACAGAAGAAGACATCAAGAGGATGTTCAACCAAGTCAGAGAAAGTATGAATAAGAGGATCAAACTAGAGAAGAAGGGTGATCCAGGAAAGTTTGTTGTTCCTTGCTCAGTACAGGGAATCAACTTCCCACGTGCCCTATGTGACACAGGATCTGGAGTTAGCATCCTACCCAAGGCGATAGCAGACCATCTAGGTCTGAAGATAGAGCCTACTGAAGAATCGTTCATCTTTGTGGATTGTTCTCAGCAGAACTTTGGAGGAATTGTGAGAAACCTTGAGGTCACCATAGGAGAAGCCCTAATTCCAGTAGACTTCCATGTTTTGGACGTCAAGATAACCCTACCTACTTCTTTGCTACTTGGAAGAGCCTTCCTAGCCACAGTTGGAGCAGTCTGCAACCTTCAGACAAGCAAACTGTGCCTAACCCTGATCAACTCTACAGTCTACTATGATCTAGTACGAGTCATCAAGGTCCCTATGAAGATCCAAGACGGCTCAGACCTTGTAGCTGCTTGCTATTGTGGAGATGAATACGACTCACAAGGCGAATACGAGACAAAGACCGCAGAATCGATCGATAGAAGCACTGTCTCATCGATCATCTCTGGTGAACCGACATCGATCGACAGCCACACATGGTCATCAATCGATTCACTATTCAATCAGATCGAGGAGGAGCTTCCAGAAGGTGATTTCGAAATAAACACGTGGGATAACGACTACTACATCCCACCAGATGCTGCAAATACTACTCATATTGAGGAGTATACTGATGATTACGAGGAGGAGAGAGCTATAGAATGTAAAAACCTTCGAGAAGATGAAGATCGAATTCTCCACCATAACCTCAGAATCGCGACATCGATCGATAGGTCCTTCTCCCCATTGATCGATACTACTTGCCTCGCATCATTCGACAACATAGTCAACAACAAGCGAGACGGAGACTACTCAATCGGGAGCTGGGCAAGCGACTACCAGTACGAAAGCTTCGCAGTCGAAACCGCCACACCAACACACATCTCCCAACCCGAAGAACTCTCATCGATCGACACGGCACGAGTACAATCGACCGATAGGCCTGAACAAACATCGACCGATTCAGAACCAGTGCCATCGACCGATACATACACCCAACCATCCCAGGTAACAAATTCAAATGTACTTAATTTCGGTAATCTAATGCCGGATGAGTTTGGTATTTTCAGGGATTCACAAGGCTTTGCACGCTCAATGGATGGACGAACACTCCACATATCCAAAGAAGACGTCCTACAGTTAGCCAATGGATCCCACAACCTATTCCAGCAACAACGCTACGGACCAGACCACCATTATCAGCACCAGGAGGCAGATACAACAACCGAGCCAAAGGAAGCTGATGATAACCATCTCAACAGGAAGGATCCATATCTTCCACAAAAATTGATCGATACAGAGTGTGTTGCATCGATCGATAAGCATCCCGAATTTGGAAAAAGAGCCTTTCGATATGGAGTTCGGAAATTCTTTTGGGAGCAGAGAGATGAGTATAGGGTCTACAGAGACGAGAATGGTTTTGCTAGAGGAATAGATGGTGACGTCATCAGAATTTCTAAAGACGACATCAAGAAACTGCTCCAAAGAACTTCAATGGACGAGCGCTCCTACATCTGTCTACCAGAGCACGCTAGTTCATTTACAAGAAGAGAATTGGTGCAAGAAACCTACACTAAGGACGAGATCAACGAGATGTTCACCGGTTTACTTGGAGAACGCAAATGGGAAAAGCTCTCTATGGAAAAGAGTTTGGAAGAGGCCACGCAAGCAGCGATGAGATGAACTGGATGTTCAGTGCAGACCAGGGATTACTCAAGAAGGTTCAACGCTTTAGCTGGAACTTGAAGATCTTCGCAACCACGAACCATAGCCAGAAAAGATCAATATCGATCGACGGAGTAACATCCACATCGATCAATACGGAGCCCACACCATCGACCACTTACTCAAAACATGAGGTTGATGAGTCTCTTGGAGATATCTGGAAAGAATTGAAGAAAGCGAAGCTCGTCTCAGCATCAAACAAACCACAACCTGTGAGGGATCTTGCACAACCTAGCAGATCTAAGAATCTGCACGAAGAGATGAAGAGATCTATCCGCCTTATTAATGAAGCACATGCAGATATGAACCTTTGCACCTTGCAATCCTTTTGGAGGATTGACTCGTCTGAAAGCAGTTGAGAGGAAAATTGCTGATATACACTTCTTAGTAGACAAAGAAGTGGAGGAACTCGCACTACGCATAGATACTATGCAGCAGGAGGCTGAGAAGTTCCAACGTCAACTTGATTATCAGGCTGCATCGATTGCATCGATCGACGAGCTCAACCTCACATCGATCGATAGGCGATTGACTAAAATCGACGGCCAGATGAAGCTCTTTGCAGAGAAGCTTCACGAGAATCTGCAGAAGCGAAAATCGACCGATAAGCAACCTATTGCATCGATCGATATACAGACTTCAGAGATCTGTACCAGAGCCGATTTGGATAAATTAGCTGATGATGTCTACACAGCTATAACAAGCGTGGATGATTCACAAGATAGACGTCTAGACCAAACGTATTTCCCGCTTGTTAACGAGGTTGGAAGCATGGAATCTAGCATAGAAAGGATGCAGAAAGAAATTAAAGCTATTCAGAGACAGCTTGCGAGCAGACCTGCGCCCTTAGAATCGATCGACCGAGCAACCAGCGCATCGATCGATGGACTTCAACAGCCATCGACCAATATTCCAACCAAGGAATCGATCGATACCAGCTCCATCCAAGACAAAATGATCCAACGCCTTGATTCAATGCAGCAGAGCTTAGTGATCATTCAGAACATGCTTACAGGAAGATAGGATGGCACGAGTTCAGAATTGAAGGTCATGAAGAAAGGATTCAAAGGATCACTGATGAGTTGATTGAGTTAAAGACGAAACGAACCAGAGAATATGAAGCCACAAGAAGCCTATTTGACGCATGGTTCGGTGAGAAGAATGATACAGACGATACTTGTTTCTCAACAAGTACCTGGACTTCATCTCAGTACCTCATTCCATCCAAAGTCAAGCTAGATGACTATAATCAAAGCGCTGAGTGGGAGGCAACCCACTGTTAGGTAGTTTTTCATTTTATTTTTATCTTTAGGATTTTATTTTTTGTATTTGTTTTTCTTTGCAGTTACAGTTAGACGATTACCACTGAAATCGACCGACATGACACTGTCGATATCGATCGACATGAACCACACAGAAGCGATCGACGAATGCGACTCAACATCGATCGATACGCATCGTGGTCAGGTATATCGTTCTGAACTTTTTGATATCAGTGTACTTTATTATTACCTATGCCTTCATGGGCTGGTTATACAGGGACAGTGTATGATTTAAGTCGGGGATGTTTACTGATGTTGTTTACCTTTTGATTTCATCCAAAAATGTTTTCAAAATGGTTTTTATTGAGTCAAGAAAGGGATAATGATAAATTAAATTTTCACTTTTTATCTAACCAATCTTTTAGGCACCATTCTTAGATTTGTTGATGCAGAATGTACTATAGATGCTAAAGTTGATCACCTATCAGCTATGACAACACTTTCATTGATTGTGCGGAGGAACCAAAGCTGATTTCCAACCTAACCTGACAATTCTTTGCTTGTCTTGGGGCTTGGTATACATGGGATCGGATGCTTCAAACATAGCGGAAGGTAAAAGCCTTGTGTAGATAGTTTTATCACCCTCTCTCTCATTTTCGAAATTAGATTTAATTTTTACTGTTTGAAAATAAAGAAAATTAAAAAAATTAAAAAAAATTAAAAACGAAAATTATCTTAAATTATGTTCTAGGATTAGTTAGTTATTAACTAGGAAGGAATTCAAACAGGGCTTGGCGGTTACCCCCCTCAAGACTTGATTCATAAGAATTCTATAGGTAAAGGGTTCGAACAGGGCTTGGTGGTTACCCCCTTCAAGACTTGCTTCGCAATGAATCCTAGGATATAGGTCAAAAAGAAGTGAACAGGACTTGGTGGCTGCAACCATTAAGGCTTGATTCATGGAAGCCTCTCCAATCTTGGTCAATGTCTTGCAAATGAAAGCAGACTTGACTAGGAGAGAAATAGTAGGGAGAGAGGATATGAACTAATTTTAACCTGCAGGTCCAGATACTTGTTTGAGCAACCTTGCATCCTGTGATCGATACTCCCAAGGTAAAGCCTGCACTTTTATTTTTATGTAAAGAAATGAAATCAGTAGAGGGTTAGTCAGACATGATTGCTAAGTTGTTGGCTAGATGATCAAGGTTGTTCAATTAGGATATTGCATAATGTGCTTCTGTGATTGACAGACTCTTAGATGTGGTTTGCAACCAAGTAGAGGTTATGATTCTAAGTTTGAATTTGATTTAGTCCCTGCTTTTCAAAACCTCTTTCATAAAGACTGCCTGTGTGTTTGCTTGAGGACAAGCAAAAGGTTAAGTCTGGGGAGTTGATATACCATGGATTTTACCGGTTTTACCCATGGTATATGAGTGTTTTTACTACTATTATCTATGTTTTGGAGTCTATTAGGTATGTTTTCAGGTTCAGAAGCATTTTGGAGAAAAGTGATGTTTTAGGTGCCTTTTTGGAGCTTAAAGAAGAGTTCACCGAGATCAAGACCAGAGGTCGACACCAGAGTTACACATCGATCGATGCACACTCTGTGCAATCGATCGACACACATTAGCCAAGGACGATACATCGAGACCATAATCGATCGATGTACACCCTGTACTATCGATCGATACTGAGGCGGCTGAAAGACAAGTTGGACCTGGCCGAACTTGAAGCCCAGGATATCACATTTTACAAGAATGCCCTGACGAGTTTTTAACCTAATGAACTCATATTTATATGCCTAAGTGTTTTGGCAGAAGATATACAAGTTTTCATAGTTTCTAAGAGTTTCTTCTTCTACTCAATTTCTTTTACTGTTTCATTACTTTGCAAGTTCTCAATAAAGTTCTATTCAGTTCTTTAATTGTTAACAAAGGTTATAGAATTCTAAACCTAGAGGAGAGATCCAAAGATATTTGTGATTGGAACATAAGTGTTCACCCTCTAATAGGTCTATGAACTTCTATTATTACCTTGTTGCTATGAACTACTTAGCCATGTCTGAGTAGATTCACTTGTTAGATTTAGGGTTTAAATAGGATATGAGGGATTAGCCCCAGCCTATAATTGCTATTGTTGTGATATTTATTGTTAGGATTGTTCACTAGTGCTTTTCTAGCTTAGCTACCTAGAACATGAACTTGGATTGCATTGTTCATTACATGCAATACCTGACAACATCCTAAACATGCTATGACCCTCATGAGATATGCGAAAGCTGATCTAAGATCATGGTGAGCATTGTATCAACTCCCGCATAAAGCTTGCTTAGAGCCGTATCGATCGATACTCCTATAGAGTAATCGATCGACGTAGCTAGAGGTGTATCGCTCGATATTCCTATCGAACTATCGAGCGATACCAGCGGCAGAGTAGCCGACCGCAACACCATTTAGCATCTAAGTAATAGATGGTCTAAATAATGCGAGAGCTGATAGATTCATTTAATAAGTGTTGAGCTCTGACATATCATGCAAGCAACTTGTTAGCCTTTATAGTATTTATAATCCTGAATTCCTGAATACTTACCCTGAATCTAACTACTTTTCTTTACTGTTTTCTAAACCAAATCCTTTCAACTGAGTAATCTCATCCTTACTCAGCAAACCTGCACTTTACTTTAAACTATTTTCAACCTAGCATAGTCATTAAGATTGCATCTTATTTGTACACTAGCTCTCTGTGGATTCGATCCCTAAGTACTACAACTGAACCTCTTATTTGAGAGAGTAAAGTCACTCCTTAGGGTAATTTGAGTGATATCACACCTCTTCTCTCACCTCTGGGGATTCTTCTTCTACATTCCCACTTGGTATCATCAAGGACTTCCCCTTGAATATTGGATCATGCACCATACCCATTGACCTCACTGCTCTGGACATGGCGACAGCAAAAAGAGTTCCTTTGATCCTTGGAACTCCTTTCCTCACAACACTTGGAGCTTACATTGACTTTCCCAACAAGAAGGTCACCCTCATGCATGTCAACAAAGCTGTCTCATATCCTCTCCAATCTCCATTGGATGTTAGCTATTGCAGGACAATCACTTGTGGTGCAAAAGCTGATGAGAAGCCACAAGAGGAGGTGGTTGTTTGTAAGGAAGAAGGTCTTGATGGAGAGTCTTCTAAGGAGTTGTGTGTTGAGCACTTGGAAAGTGCTAAAAGAGAGGGGATGGGTGGAGCCTCAAAGGCCACTCATGGCAAGAGGAAGATAGTGAAAGAGCCTCATCCTCCACCTCTTGATTTGCTCTCACACACTCTCACTCTCCATCCAAAGAAGTTCAAGGATGGTGTCATTGAGTACAAGATCAAGCACAAGGGCAGATCCACACCATTCTCAAGTGCTAGAGCCATCATCAACCCTCAGCTCCAGGATGACCCAATGAAGCTTCAAGAGCTTCTCTCTCAGGTCCTTACCATCACTCTTGAAGGTGGGAAGGATCCTCCTCACTAGCCCAAGAGAAAAGGTAGTCAAGCTAGTGACTCAAAACAAGCTCACTTGGGAGGAAGTCCCATGGTTATCCTTGTACATATCTGATGATAGAACTTTTCAGATTCTAATCAAATGATGTAGTATATAAGATTGTCGAACCAGTCCTAAGTGACAATGAAACAGAGGGAATGCAAGCCTATGCTCAATCTAAATGCAACCATTAGAGAGAATGATGATTAAACTAGAACAATAAGTAAAACACAACAAAAAGCAAACTTTCTTTCTTATGAGGAGAATGAGACCCATGGGTATAGGGACTTGATATCAAATGATTAAGCTTCAATCCAAGATGCTAACTTTTCAATCAATCTAATCCTTATGCCTAGACAACTTAAACTAAGCAAGCTCTATCCCTAGATGAATGCTCTTTTGCTATGATCACCCAAGTACACCAAATCCCTTTGGCTGTAATGATCAAAGCAAACAATGAGAACGAGTCTAATAGCAATCCTAGCCTCTAAGACAACTAATCCCTTAGGCAAAGCAAGCTAAAAGCATAGATGAGTTGGTTCAGGCATTTCATAGAACACCTTCCGGCATGAAATGCCTATAGCTCTATGTTTGAGAGGCCAACTCAAATATAGCTTTAAAACACCAAATCTATGCAAGGAAATGATAGATCTAATTCTAGACACCTTGGATCTAACTTAATCACTCTCTATCACCCTAACCCATGGATCTTAGAAGAATCTACTCACTAATCCACATGCTTACTCTTAAACCCATGAGAGATTCAAGCATAAACATATAGAGAAAGAAAGGAGATGAGATAAACAATCAAGAACACAAGATGAGATGAGATTAATAAATCAAAGATGAAGCTTTACTCAAAGGTTTTTTGTTCTTAGATCATAAATAACATAAGTCCCAAACTTGGGTTAATGAGAGTATTTATAGTAGGCTTAAAAGCCCTAAACACATAAAAGTAAAATGACTAAACAGCCCTTGGAAGATTAATGGTCTAAGCCAATCAAAATGCTCCAAAGGAAGAAGCTCGGATACCCTGGTCGGATAAGCTTCCATCAGGCCGGGTATGGCCACCATGAGGATTCTCGTCCGCTCGTCCGACTGCTCGGGTTGTCCTCCCGGGTGCTCTAGGCAGCGTACTGTCCGTGTCCAGCAGCAAGCAGGCCGTGCGGGTGCTTCAGGCGCGTCCTTCCAGTCGGTGTGCAGGCGTGCGGGTGCTTCAGGCAGCGTCCTTCCATTCGGTGTGCAGGCCGTGCGGGTGCTTCAGGCGCGTGTGCCAAGGCCGGGTGTCGTCCTGCTCGAATGTTCTGGGGTTGAGTGGGTGGTACGCGGGCAAAGGAGGTCGGGTGTGATCGGCGCGTCCTGATCCTGGGCGTTCTCCATTGTCGAACGCGGTCGTCTTCCTCGGGTGTGGGCCGGGTAGGCTCGCCGCGGGTAGCTTCTTCCGGTGCTCCTAGCCGCGACGTTCTGTCTGTTCCTGCGGTCAGGCCGTGCGGGCTATCGAGGTCGCGTATGTCTGTCGGGTGCTTCATCGTCCAGCATCATCCCTTCGTTCCGTGCGGGTTGGTCAAGCCGAGTGTGCTGACCCGGGTGTACTGACATGCCTTCACTCAAATAATCATAACTCCTCCAATATGGCTTCAAATGGTTTGAAACCACTCCCAATGGAAAACTAACTCAAAATGCCAAGTCTCCACCAAATATAAGCATCAGAAGATACTTCTAAGGCCTTTGTCCATGTTCATCTTTAAACCCTCTTTTCATCACAAAACTCCCAAACATCTTCAATATCTCCAAAGTTTGCTCCAACACCTAATAGGGACTTAAGAATGCAAAATGAGCCTAAAGATGCCTAAAGCCTAATCTAAATGAGAAAAATGCATAAGATATGATAACTAAAACATGTAAATATGCAAGACATCAACTCCCCACACTAGTCCTTTACTTGTCCACAAGTAAACTTGCAAGGACTAAAGAGGAGAGGTTTGAAGGAGGGACTCATAGCCAAAAGAATGCTCTTCTTAGTTCTCAACTTGATAACCTTGCACAAGCATACCAAGTAGCAGGAGCAAAACTCAATCCAACTCTAACTTAACAAGGCCTATCTTAACTCCTTTGATCCCTACACTTACTCATTATGAATCCACAACCCACAATTCCATTTGCCCTCTAACAATCATTAAGCAAACTCAAAAGACTTCTTGCAAATGGTCAAATGGTCCAAGTCATTTGGTTTGGTGGTAGAAGGTTTTATTCAAGTGAAACAAGGGGTTCAAAGGGATCTTTCAAGGGTGGTTCACTCTCAAAACAAGTAGCCTTGACATTGCACATAATATATCTAAGAAAGGGATCAACTCATGCATACAATGCTCAATCTCCATTGTTCTACCCTTTCCCAAAATACATAGATCACATCTTTATTCCCAATGCCAAAATGCCACTCACATCTCTCACCCAAAGATTTCCCCAAATTTTCAAGATATTTTCTCATTTGAAACTCCTTCTTAATGAAGTCTACAGGGAATTTACACATTTCAAACACTTTTCAGCTCTTTCTAGATATTGCTAGCCCCTTTCATTATATATTTTTTTTTTTTTTTTTTTTTTTTTTTTTTCTTTTTTTTTTTTTTATGGGGCCAAGACTTTTCAAACTACTTGGAGCTTACAATCTTTCATTCCTCTTATCCCTTCTAGACTTAATCACTTATAACAATAGAGTCTCATGAGTCAATCTTTTCTTTCATAAACCTTTCATTTCCTCAAGATTTTACCATACAACACTCACCCCCATCCTAGAAGCTAGACATTAATGAGTGTCTAATCTAGCTAAAATGGAGATCAAGCATTGTCGTTCCCAATACTCTCAACATTATGCACATGTAAAGCTTTCCAAAGAAGGCCTCACTCAACAAATAATGAAAGCTTGAAAGGAGGTAAGGGTTTTAGGGCGTGGAGTGCCACTTGAGCTTGTCCAAAAAGATAGACAAAGAATGGGAGGGACAGCTCAAGTGTTCTATCCATGACTTAGTACACAAGGGACCATGAGCAAGAGACTAGAGTCTAAAATGACAGGAGCAAACTTCAAAGAGATGGCATCAATCAATCAAATAAGCTTTAGGAAGAGATTTCAAGGCAAAAGTTTGCAAGCCATCCTAAGATTGCTCAAGCTACTTACTATGCTTATGAAGGGTATCACTTTAAGAACTTAGCATGAGCATCTTTTCAAGGCAACTATCATCCTTGTCCCCTTATGCATGATGCAACCTATATGATGATTTTTTTTCTATGCAATTGAATGATCTAGACTCAATCCTAATGCAACTACATGATTGTTTTTTTATGCAATAACTATCTACAAATGCATGCTCATGACATAAAACACAAGATGATCAGCAACTTGGCACCTCCCCCACACTTAATTCACACAGTCTCTGTGTTTGTTAAATGTTGAGAAGGGCCCAAAGGAAGAAAAATAAAGCTAAAGGAAAAGATGAATGGTATATACAATGATAGGGTGTTGGAGTACCTCTATGGAGCATGGGAAGAGGCTGATGCCTCACCCTCAGACTCATCTTCATCAGCAGTGGTGCTTAGGCTTGGTGACTTGTTTCCGGACGCGGATGGGGCGATGTAGGGGTTCCTCAAGCTGCGGAGGGCTTGCTTCTCGGTTTGTGGTGCGTTTGGGTCGAAGGGGTAGAGGAAGTGGTGCAAGGAAGGTCTCTAGATCGAAGTCCTCAGCCTTGCAGCCTGCTACAGCTCCCTTAGTCAGAACATCAGCAACCTTTCTCATGAACTTAGCTGAAACTTCAGCTTGTCTCTTCACAGTTTTCCTCAATTCCTTGCACTTCTTGGTGAGCTTGAAGATGGTCCTATCTTGAGCTCTGTTCCACCTTTGCAGTGTGCTAATCTGGTCATGAGCTTGGCGAATGGGACCAAAAGGCAGAGCACCTGTGCATTGCTCAAACATATAGCGAGGAGGACCAAAGAGATGAGCTGTGGCTCGGCTTGAGTATCCCTGATCAAACTTAGCTGCCTTTGCTGCTGCTTTCTCATTCATCTTCAATGTCATAGGCCAAGAGCTCCATGACTGCCCAGGAGATGCTGCTCACTGATATCAAAACTCATAGTACCTGGTGTGCTCAAAGTAGTGAGCTCATAGTTAGGGAGAAGCAGCTCAACTGTGGTGGGGCCTCTCAGTCGAGTAAACACACTTCCCATCGTATCAGAGAAGTAATGAGCTGACTTTAAGTAGGTGAGATCAATGAAAGAGGGACCGGATGCATCATCTCCCAAATCAATACCCTGGTGCTCAAGCAAAGGTGTGATCAAGCCGCCTATTCCAATCTGAGCCTCTGGATCCTTGTTTGTCCAAGCATACTCCTTGTAGTACATAAGGCCTCACAAAGTATCCAACCATACCAAATTCAGCGTAGAAATCAGTGGGAACTTCAGGTAGGTGAGGAGGTAAGGCAAAGTGTTGGATGGCTTGGTGCATGAGGTTCAAGTCTTCTCCATTCACGTTGCTTGGCTCCTTCCTTGGGTAGATGGTATGGACAATCAGCCTATGGAGGTAGCGGACTGATGGATGTCTGATAGATGCATTCTTGTCTCTGCTGGACACCCTATTCTTGCCTGATAAGAACTTGTAAGTGAAATGGGCAAGTGTCTTTCCTTTAGGAAGCCCTTTCAGCTTAGGCAAAGATGACTCCTTCAAATCCTTGAGGCCTAGCACCTCTCCAATCTCAGTGAAGGTCATGAAATAAGGCTTCCCATCTATCTTGAAGCTGATTCTTCCCCACCCTTGTTCCTCATGTTGAGAAGAGTGGAATGTGACCTCCAAGGATGCCAAGAATTGGCAAGAGACTTCTTTATATGTTGGGTGAGCCATTGAATAGAAGCTGTCCATGTTCATGAGAGCAAGCAAATCCTTTATGTCTTGGTCAATTTCTAGCTCCCTCATTAGCCTCTCATCAGCAAATCTGGTTGGAGGCCAAGATACTCCTTGCCTCATCTGCTCCAATAGTTCAACTTCAGTCGGCTTCCTTTGTCGATCTCTACGAGGGTTGAAACCTAACTTTTCGAAAGTTTCTTGCTCAGCCTCACTTTCAATTGGAGAGGATGCTTCTTCAACAGTTGTATCTACTGGCTCCAAGGGTGGAGGTGCCAATTGCTTTGGGTTTGGTGCTTTGATTCTGATCTTGGTGGGAAGTTTGGGTTTCTCAGCATCTTTCTTTGTGTTCTTCTCCAAAACAAGAGGTCCCACACTGTGAGATCTTGGAGCTCTAGCTTTCTTTGAAGGAGTGCTCTTATCATCACCAACAGCCACCCTCTTGCCATCTTTCTTGGCTTTCTTGTAAGCATCATCAAGCACTCTCTCATCACTAGCCAACCTTTTGCCATCCTCCTTGCTAGTCTTATTACCAACATCAGCCACTCTTTTTCCTTCATCCTTGTGTTGCTTTGCTGCCCCATCAACCAAACTGTGTCTAGCCTTGTTGGCTTGTGCCTTCTTTCTCAACATAGCCAGAGCTTGTTGCCTACGTTCTTCCTCGGATTCAGGCATAGAGCCTAACGTTTTTCGAACTTAGCAGTGTGTTTCTTAGCAGCCTCGGCCTTCTCTTGTGCAATCAGTTTCTCATCTTTCCTTCCCATTGGAACCTGAAAAATATCAAGACTTGGACAAGATAAAGCACAAGGAAGAGAGAATATGCTGGAAAAGAGAAAAGATGGAATGAACACTTGCAAACCTAGTCTAGAACCAGCAACCTAGCAAGACTATCAAAGTAACCAAGCTCCCAAGTTCACAAGATGCAAATTTTTTTTTTTTTTTTTATGAACAAGGGAACTTAATCAAGTTGAAATCCAAGTAAACACATCAAGCCAGCTGAAATTGAATGCTAAACAAGCTCTAGAATATCAATTCCAATCAACCTAGACCATAATCAACCAAAAGTAAGAGCCTTTTCAAAACCCCAAATCTCATGAACCCTAATTTGCCAAAGTTCAAATTAATCTCAATTCCACCATGAAATCAACTACCCAGCATGATATACAAGCAATCCCTAGTCTAATTTACAAGAAATTAGCAAGAAAAGCTCAAATTTCAAGTTCAAATTTTAGGGTTCATGAGGGTTACGAATTTGAACTTAGAGATACCATACCTTGCTTTGGATGAAGGATAAAGATGAAAGGGTTCAAGGAATTAGGTCTAGGGGAGGAGGGTCTTGATGTGGGAAGAAGAAACTTGTGATTTGGTTAAGATTTGGCAAAGTTATGGGAATTTTTGTTCTTGGAGGCTGAGAGGATTTTGATGTGAGGAAGAAGATGGAATGAGGAAAGAGGGGATGGCCTAGGGTTTTAAAATGTTTCTGGGTCGGGTAGGGATGGTTCTGGGCGGGCTTAGGTGGGTTTGGGTCGGAAATAAGGGAAGAAACACTTACCTGGGCCGGGCGGGTCGCTCGGTCGCCACGCTGGTGCTGCATCGTTCGGACGACTCGGGTATGGATACCCGCGTGTGCTCGATCGTCCCGTGCGGGTGGCGCGTCCCACGTAGGTCCACCCGGGTGCTCGCCGGTCCCGTGCGGGCGTTGCATCCCGCGTAGGTCCACCCGGTGCGTCTGTCCGCCGCATCGACCGCCGTGCGGGTGCTGCGCCGCGTAGATCTACTGGTACGCCCGTCCGCGATCGACCGTCGTGCGGGTGCTGCGTCCCGCGTAGGTCTACTCGGGTACGTCCGTCCTGCTCGCCCGTCCGTCTTGCTTGATTCACCCGTGCGGGTTCCGTGTCCCGGGTAGCACCACCCGGGTACATCCGTCCACACCTTTAAGTCTGAATTTCACCTCCTTTTTCTTGATCTCTGAACCAACCCACTTCCTTTCATGTCTCTTCCATCCCATAACCGCAGTGAACTCATTTTCAACCTCCCAACCTAGCCCCATCATCATTCAAAGGACTTTTTGATGAAAAAATAAAAAGAATCCCAATGCAATATGTACAAGGATAACCATGGGACTTCCTCCCAAGTGAGCTTGTTTAAAGTCACTAGCTTGACTTTGCCTCCTTTGAGGTTAGGCAAGGGGAGCATCAGAGAGTGGGGTTGATGTCCCATTCTCCTTTGGTACTGCCATGTATTCCTTGAGTCTTTGGCCATTCACTGTGAAGTCTCCACCATCCTTGTTCCAAAGCACAATGGCTCCATAGGGTCTCACTTCTTTGATCACAAATGGACCAGACCACCTTGACTTTAGCTTTCCTGGAAATAACTTCAGTCTAGAGTTGTAAAGAAGCACTTGATCTCCTACCTTGAACTCTCTCTTGAGGATGTGCCTGTCATGGAAGGCCTTTGTCTTTTCCTTGTAAATCCTTGAGTTCTCAAAAGCATCCATCCTTATCTCATCTAGCTCGTTGAGTTGAAGAAGTCTTTTCTCCTTTGCACACTTGATGTCAAAGTTTAGAAGCTTCACAGCCCACAATGCCTTGTATTCAAGCTCAACTGGCAGGTGGCAAGACTTTCCATAGACAATGTTGAAGGGAGTGGTGCCTAGAGGAGTCTTGAATGCTGTTCTATATGTCCAAAGAGCATCATCAAGCTTGGCTGACCAATCCTTCCTCTTGGTTCCTACAACCTTTCCAAGATCCCCTTGATTTGCTTGTTGGAGACTTCCACTTGGCCACTAGTTTGAGGGTGATAAGGTGTTGCAACCTTGTGCTTTACTCCATTCCTCTTGAGAAGACTCTCAAATACCTTGTTGATGAAGTGTGAACCTCCATCACTTATGACCACTCTTGGAACTCCAAATCTTGGGAAAATAGTGCTCTTGAACATTTTGACCACTACTCTTGAATCATTTGTAGGACTTGCTATTGCTTCCACCCACTTTGATACATAGTCCACAGCCACCAAAATGTATTTGTTGCCATAGGAAGATGGGAAGGGTCCCATGAAATCAATCCCCCAAACATCAAACACTTCCACTTCAAGGATTGGGTTTTGAGGCATCTCATTTCTTTTAGTAATGTTCCCACTCCTTTGGCAAGAGTCACATTTTGAAATGAAGTCTTGTGAGTCCCTGAACATGTGTGGCCACCAAAATCCAGCTTGTAACACCTTAGAGACAGTCTTGAATGGAGCAAAATGGCCTCCATAGGAAGATCCATGGCAATGTGAGAGGATTCCTTCAACTTCTTCTTCAGCCACCACTCTTCTATAAATCTGATCCTTGCATAGGGTGTAGAGGTATGGTTCATCCCAATAGTATCTCTTCACATCTTTGTAGAACTTCTTCTTCTCATACCCTGCAAGTCCCAATGGTTCTTTCCAGTGGCTAAATAGTTAACCAAATCAGCATACCAAGGTCCGTTCTCTTCAGCTGCCTTAACCTCTTCAATCTTTTTCCAGTCTCAATGGCTGCTACCACTGACATGATGGCTAGGACATGCTCTTCTCTGAGGCCCTCATCAATAGGGATTCCACCTTCAATTCTCAACCTGGACAAGTGATCAGCAACTCCATTCTCAATCCCTGGCTTGTCTCTAATCTCCAAGTCAAACTCTTGAAGCAAAAGGATCCACCTTAGTAGTCTTGGCTTGGCATCCTTCTTTGCTAGGAGATGTCTCAAAGCTGCATGGTCAGTATACACAATGACCTTAGAACCCACCAGGTAGCTTCTGAATTTCTCAAAGGCGAAGACAATGGCCAGCATCTCCTTCTCTGTTGTGGCATACCTCATCTGCATCATTCAATGTTTGGCTAGCATAATAAATGACATGAGTTTTGCCATCCTTCTTCTGCCCCAGGACAGCCCCAACAGCAAAATCACTAGCATCACACATTATCTCAAAGGGAGGTCCCAATCAGGTGGCTGAACAATGGGAGCACTAACAAGGTCACCCTTTATCTTCTTGAAAGCCTCAAGACAATCTTCATCAAAGCTGAAAGCAGCCTCCTTGCACAGCAACTTGGTCATTGGTCTAGCAATCTTTGAGAAGTCCTTGATGAATCTTCTATAGAATCCAGCATGGCCAAGGAAGCTCCTGATGTCTTTCACTGTCTTTGGTGGGGCAAGCTGACCATCACCTCAATCTTAGCTTTGTCCACTTCAATACCCTTTTCTGAAATCTTGTGTCCCAGCACAATCCCTCTTTGACCATGAAATGACACTTCTCCCAATTCAGCACTAGGTTGGTGTCTTCACATCTCTGTAGGACCCTGCACAAGTTGGACAAACAAGCAGAAAACGAAGATCCGTAGACAGAGAAATCATCCATGAATACCTCCACTATATCCTCAATGAGATCCGAGAAGATAGACATCATGCACCTTTGAAAGGTTGCTGGAGCATTACATAACCCAAATGGCATCCTTCGATAAGCAAAGGTGCCATAGGGCATGTGAATGTTGTCTTCTCTTGATCATTGGGATGAATGGGGATTTGGAAGAACCCTGAATACCCATCAAGAAAACAATAGAAAGGATGGTTTGCAAGTCTCTCAAGCATTTGATCAATGAATGGCAATGGAAAGTGATCTTTCTAGATGCTGAGTTGAGCTTTCTATAATCAATACACATCCTATGGCCAGTTATGGTTCTAGTTGGTATCAATTCATCCTTGTCATTTTTAACCACAGTGATACCACCCTTCTTTGGAACTACATGCACAGGAGATACCCATTTAGAATCTGAAATAGGGTAGATAACACCAGCATCTAAGAGCTTGAGAATCTCCTTCTTTACAACATCTTTAAGGTTAGGATTTAACCTCCTTTGATGTTATAGAAGTCATTGATTCATCCTCTAGATGTATCCTATGCATGCACAAAGAAGGTGATATCCCTTAATATCATCTAGTGAGTATCCAATGGCTTTTCTAAACCTTTTAAGTGCATTTAAAAGTTGAGAAAGCTCAAGTTCAGTAAGTTCACTACTCACAATGACAGGATATGTCTCATTAGGGCCTAGAAATGCGCACCTTACACCATGGGGAAGAGGTTTTAGCTCCACTTTTGGTGCCTTGAGCTCACTCCAATCATCTTGTTTGGTGTTCTCTTGTTGAGTGGCTGAAACAGCTTGACATGCCTCTTGTTTAAGCTCCTCATACTGGCCTCTATCAGCAATCTTCTTTCGAGAATCCAGCATGGCTGCAATAGCCTCGCTCTCCTTGTTCTCAACCACTTGGACCTCTTTATCCACTGTCAAAGCATGCTGCAAAGGGTCCTCTATTGTCAACTCTCCACGTGCCAATTCCTCAAGGAGCTCATCAGCAAGAGCTTCCATCTCCTCTATAGAACACTTGGCCTTGCACAGTTGACCTCTTCATTACCTCGTTGACATCAAAATGGAGAGTGTGCTCTTTCCCCAAATGAAGATCAATCTTGCCTTCCTTCACATTGATAAGGGCTCCTGCTGTGGCTAAGAATGGTCTTCCAAGGATCAAGGGTCTCTAGCTTCTTCATCCATCTCAAGAACAACAAAATCAGTGGGGATTTCACAATTTCCCACCATTACAGGAGGTCTTCAAGGATACCAATGGGGAATTTGACTGAGCGGTCAGCAAGCACCAAAGAGAGTTTGCACTTCTTGTATTGGCTAAACCCAAGCTTCTTGGCAACAGATAGAGGCATGAGACTGACACTAGCTCCCAAATCACATAGACATCTCTCAAACATTAAAGGACCAATGGCACAAGGTAGAGTAAAGCAGCCTGGATCCTCTAGCTTCTTAGGGATTGTCAATCTCTGGATGATGGCACTGCACTCATGAGTAAGAACCATCATGCCTTCCATTTCCTTCTTCTTGGCAGCCACAGCATCCTTCAAGAACTTGCTGTATTGAGGAACAAGCATGAAGGCATCAATGATTGGCATTGTAACTTGAACTTCACTCAATTGCTTCTCAAAGAGTGCTTTGTACTTCTCCAAAGTTGCCTCTTGAATCTTCCAGGAAATGGCAGCTTAGGTTCATAGGGAGGAGGAACAAAGAAGACTCCTTTGTTGGAGTAGTAACTTCACCATGCTTTGGTGTTTGCTTCTCTTCTCCAACCTTTCCTTTTCCCTTAGCTTCAACAATCTTTTCTAAAATCTCCTCATCAACTTTCTCATCCACAATCACAACATCATCATCAATGTTGATAGCCACCCCCACTTAGTTTCTCACCATCCTTGGGAGAGTTCTTGAGGTAGCTCTCTACCACTTCTCAAAGTGATTGCCTTCATTGGTTCTTTGGGGTTTTGCTCTGGCTTTCCTGGTAATGTTCCTTGTTGGCGACTTGGCTGAGAGTTCATAGAAGCAAATTGATTCTCCAAAGCTCTAATCTTGTTGTTTAGCTCAGTGTAGCTGCTGTCTATCTTGGAGTGAACAGTCTTGAACTCATGGCCAATGTCTTTGGCTGCTCTAGCTTGACCTTCCAACAATTGTTTGAACATAGCTTCCATAGATGAATCTGGAGCTTTAGCTTGGGAGGAGCTACCTTGAGCTTGAGTAGATTGATTGCCATGGTTTGCAAAACCAGGAGGAGGATTCTGCCTGGGCTGGTAGCTCCCTTGTTGAGTGTTTTGCTTTGGTTGATAACCTCCTTGCTGGTTGTTGGTGTAACCTCCTTGCTGGTTGTTGGGGTAAGACCTTTGCTGGTAGTTGTTGTACTGAAAGTTAGGTTCCTTCCTGTACCAAGAACCATTGTTGTTGATGAAGCAAAGCTCTTCTTGCCCTTCTAACCCTTCAACTTCATTAACCTTAGGAGGAGTTTCTTGATTTGGACCACCCACAAAGTGAATCTGCTCCTGCTTGGCTTGGTTAGCAATCAGCAAGTCTATCTTCTCTTGCAAGGATTTTATTTCCTTCTTGGTCTGGTTGTCATCAGCTCTGGTTGTTCTATCAGCCCTGTCATGTTCTCCACTGTAGACTGAATCACTCTTGACCATGTTGTCCACCAGCTCCTCAGCATCTTCTTCAGACCTGCCCAGGAAGAAACCATTGCTTGCTGTATCCAATCTTGCTCTAAACTCAGGAAGGGCACCTCTATAGAATGTGCTCAGTAAACTCTCCTTTGATAAGCCATGGTGTGGGCACTTAGCTTGATATCCCTTGAACCTTTCCCATGCTTCACTAAAGCTTTCCAAGTTCTTCTGCTGGAAACTAGAGATCTCATTCCTCAGCTTGGCTGTCCTTGATGTGGAGAAAATTTCTCCAAGAAGGCCTTCTTACAATCATCCCAAGTAGTGATGGAGTCACTAGGTAGAGATTTCTCCCATTGGCGTGCCTTGTCTCCTAGAGAGAATGGAAACAACTTGAGCTTGAAGGCATCTTCTGACACACCATTGGTCTTGGACAAGCCACAATAGCTATCAAACTTGTCCAAGTGATCAAATGGGTCTTCTACAGCCAAGCCATGGTACTTGTTGTTCTCAATCACATTCAACAAGCCTGACTTGATCTCAAAGTTATTAGCTTCCACAGCTGGTGCACGGATGCCCGTCCTGTTTCCATGAATGTGAGGACGGTCATAAGTGCCAATGGCTCTAGCTGGCCGCTGTGGGTGTTGTTGTTGCTGGCGCTGTGGTCTAAGGTTGTCAGCTCCTTGACCATTGCCATCTTGGGGTTGATGATCATCCATCTCAAACCCCAATCTCTGAATGTGAGCCTGTTGCTCCTCTTCTCTTCTCCTTCTTGCTATTTCCTCTCAAGTGTAGCTATCTCTTCAACAGTGGGAACCAGGTTAGTTTCACCCCTGCTTCTTGTGTTCATACACCTGAAAATCAAAGGAAAATGCAAAAGGAGAATCAATATTACAAGAAAAGAAAAATGATTTAGTCTCAAGCAAGTGACTAAATCCCAATGTCACAATCAACTTAGAATTTGGCAACGGCACCAATTTGATGATAGAACTTTTCAGATTCTAATCAAATGATGTAGTATATAAGATTGTCGAACCAGTCCTAAGTGACAATGAAACAGAGGAATGCAAGCCTATGCTCAATCTAAATGCAACCATTAGAGAGAATGATGATTAAACTAGAACAATAAGTAAAACACAACAAAAAGCAAACTTTCTTTCTTATGAGAACAATGAGACCCATGGGTATAGGGACTTGATATCAAATGATTAAGCTTCAATCCAAGATGCTAACTTTTCAATCAATCTAATCCTTATGCCTAGACAACTTAAACTAAGCAAGCTCTATCCCTAGATGAATGCTCTTTTGCTATGATCACCCAAGTACACCAAATCCCTTTGGCTGTAATGATCAAAGCAAACAATGAGAACGAGTCTAATAGCAATCCTAGCCTCTCAGACAACTAATCCCTTAGGCAAAGCAAGCTAAAAGCATAGATGAGTTGGTTCAGGCATTTCATAGAACACCTTCCGGGCATGAAATGCCTATAGCTCTATGTTTGAGAGGCCAACTCAAATATAGCTTTAAAAACACCAAATCTATGCAAGGAAATGATAGATCTAATTCTAGACACCTTGGATCTAACTTAATCACTCTCTATCACCCTAACCCATGGATCTTAGAAGAATCTACTCACTAATCCACATGCTTACTCTTAAACCCATGAGAGATTCAAGCATAAACATATAGAGAAAGAAAGGAGATGAGATAAACAATCAAGAACACAAGATGAGATGAGATTAATAAATCAAAGATGAAGCTTTACTCAAAGGTTTTGTTCTTAGATCATAAATAACATAAGTCCCAAACTTGGGTTAATGAGAGTATTTATAGTAGGCTTAAAAGCCCTAAACACATAAAAGTAAAATGACTAAACAGCCCTTGGAAGATTAATGGTCTAAGCCAATCAAAATGCTCCAAAAGGAAGAAGCTCGGATACCCGGTGGGATAAGCTTCCATCAGGCGGGTATGGCCACCAGCGTATGAGGATTCTCGTCCGGCTCGTCCGACTGCTCGGTTTTCCTCCCGGGTGCTCTAGGCAGCGTACTGTCCGTGTCCAGCAGCAAGCAGGCCGTGCGGGTGCTTCAGGCAGCGTCCTTCCAGTCGGGTGTGCAGGCGTGCGGGTGCTTCAGGCCGTCCTTCCAGTCGGGTGTGCAGGCCGTGCGGGTGCTTCAGGCCGCGTGTGCCAAGGCGGGTGTCGTCCTGCTCGAATGTTCTGGGGTTGAGTGGAGTGGTACGCGGTCAAAGGAGGTCGGGTGTGATCGGCCGCGTCCTGATCCTGGGCGTTCTCCATTGTCGGGCGCGCGGGTCGTCTTCCGGTGTGGACGCCGGGTAGGCTCGCGCGCGGGTAGCTTCTTCCGGTGCTCAAGCCGCGTACGTTCTGTCTGTTCCTGCGGTCAGGCCGTGCGGGCTATCGAGGTCGTATGTCTGTCGGGTGCTTCATCGTCCAGCATCCCTTCGTTCCGTGCGGGTTGGTCAAGCCGAGTGTGCTGACCCGGGTGTACTGACATGCCTTCACTCAAATAATCATAACTCCTCCAATATGGCTTCAAATGGTTTGAAACCACTCCCAATGGAAAACTAACTCAAAATGCCAAGTCTCCACCAAATATAAGCATCAGAAGATACTTCTAAGGCCTTTGTCCATGTTCATCTTTAAACCCCTCTTTTTCATCACAAAACTCCCAAACATCTTCAATATCTCCAAAGTGTGCTCCAACACCTAATAGGGACTTATGAATGCAAAATGAGCCTAAAGATGCCTAAAGCCTAATCTAAATGAGCAAAAATGCATAAGATATGATAACTAAAAACATGTAAATATGCAAGACATCAATATCTTTGCAATTTTAATCTTTCAATAAAAGTGGTCTAGGTTTTCAGGTTGAGCCAAGCACTAGAGGAGAGAATAAAGGTGGTGAACCACCTAAGCCTTATGATTGCCATGTAGCAGCCTCCTCTAGTTACTATGAACCAAGCCAGCTCCTTGTCATGACACAAGAACCATGCCCAAATCTCCTTGTGTGGTATCACTCCAACCCTTCTTGTATATACATTTGCTTTTGTCTTGTTGGGGTATCTCCTTCTCTCTTATTCACACGGGGGACTGTGTGATTTAAGTGTGGGGGAGGTACCGGATATTTGATCATGTTTTCTTTGTGATTTTGAGTCTCATGCATTGCATTGTACATTCATAATTGCATAGAAAATCCAAAAAATTTGAATTTTTGAATCATGTAGATTGCATCACTTGCATCCTTAGGATTGAGTCTAGAGCATATAGGTTGCATTCATTTGCATATGGAGCATTGCCTTGTAAAGAACACTTGTTTGCACTGATTTTGACACCCTAGTTAAACATATCAGGTAGCTTGAGCATCTTTTGAAAAAGCTTGCATGCTTTGAGCCTTGAAAAATCTTCTTGAAACTTGCTTGCTTGCTTGATATTGGCATTGTTCTTAAGACCAGCTCCATCCTGAACTTAGACTTGAATGAACTTAATCTCTCTTGCATATGGGCATTTGCATACTTAGTCATGGATCTCATACACATTTGAGTTATCTTTTCCCATTGTACCACTCTTTGTTAACCCAAATGGCACTTCCACACCTTTGAACCCTATCCATTCCTTGAAGCCTACATTGATTTGCATGAGTGAGACCTCTTTTGATAGCTTGTCATGTGCAAAATCTTGAGAGTATTGGGAGCGACGTGGATTTGTTCTCATCTCTTGCTAGCATAGGGTCATCATTTGAGCTAGCTTCTAGGGGGTGAGTGGGTTCTTTGTTTCTTAAAGGTTTATATCTTGGGTTTGGGAAGTGAAAATGTTGAGACTGATGAACAAATGAGTATTATAAGAAAGAAGAACCATAAGGACCTAGAAATGAAAAAATGAAAAGCTCTTGATTGATGTTTTTGACCTTCCCCTCATGTTTATATATATAAAAAAAAGAGAAAGATTCAATAAGATAGTGGGGAAGGAAAAAACTTAAGAGTTAGAGCTTAGAAAGAGAATAGAGGTCCTTAGAGGTTGAATCATGAGAAAAGTTGTTCATTGGGTGAGTGATGTGAGTATTTTCCATTTTGGGTTATGGTTGAATGAAAAGGGTGTAGATCTTGTAATCATTTAGGAATTGGGTAGAATGATGAGGATGGATCCATGTATGCATGAATTGCTCCTAGTCTTAGATAAATTTTGCATAATGATCAAGCTCCTTGATTCTTGAGTGATTGCCACCTTGAAATGATGCATTGAACCCTCCTTTTCATCCCTGTTAGACCATTTGATCACCTAGCCAAATGATTGAGATCATGTGCCCATTTGTGAGACTTCACCTTGTGTGTGTGTGTGTGAATCAATGTGAGGGCTGGTTAAGAGAACATGTTGGTTGATAGGCATTTCACCTTGTGTAGAGGCATAAAGAGTAATTGATAGGCCTTGTGAAGCTGAGAATAATAAGAGAGTTTTGCTCATGCTATTTGCTATGTTTCTTTAGGATGTCAAGTTGAATGCTATGAGTGTTTCTTTTGGCTTTGTTCCCATCCTTGCATCCATTCCCCTTGTGTTTGAAAAGTTTACTTGAGGACAAGCAAAGGTCTAGTGTGGGGGAGTTGATGTCTTGCATATATACATGTTTTTAGCATTCATATCTTATGCATTTCAGTCATATAAGTTAGGCATTAGGCATCTTTAGGTTCATAATTGCATTCATAAGTTCCTATTAGGTATTGGAGTATACTTTGGAGATATTGGAGATGTTTGGGAGTTTTATGATGAAAAAGAGGGGTTTAAAGATGAACATGGACGGAGGCTTTAGAGACATCTTCTGATGCTAAGATTTGGTGGAGACATAGTATTTTGAGTTATCTTTCCAATGGGAGTGGTTCAAAGCCATTTGAAGCCATATTGGAGGAGTTATGATCATTTGAGTGGAGTCATGTCAAGGCACCCGGGTCAGCACACTCGACCTGACCAACCCGCACGGGACGAGGGAGAGATGCTGGACGATGAAGCACCCGGACGGACGTACGCGGCCTCGGCAACCCGCACGGCCTGACCGCGGGAACAGACAGCACGTACGCGGCCTGGACACCCGACTGGATGCCACCCGTGTGCGAGCATACCCGGACGTCCACACCCGACTGGACGCCACCTGCGTGCGAGCACACAGGACAGGACGCGACCGGACGTACCCGGGGACAAGGACCCGCACGGCTTGATGGACCAACTGGCAAGAAAGACACCCGACCTGGACTACCCGGGGACAAGGACCCGCACGGGTTGGACTGAAGCTGGACGCCAGGGAACACACCCGGCCTCACACACGGGATGACAACCCCGCACGGCCTCACACACCCGGACAAGACCACCCGACCACCAGTACCCGCACGGGTTGGACTGAAGAGATGAGATCAGGACGCGGCCTTGACACCCGGCCTAGACGACCCGCACGTCCTGATGGCCTGATGGATGCTGGACGAACCCTCATACCCGGGTAGCCATACCCGGCCTGGTTGTGTCTCATCCGACCAGGGTATCCGAGCTTCTTCCTTTTGGAGCCTTTTGATTGGCTTAGACCATTACTCTTTTAAGGGCTTTTTAGTCATTTTGCTTGTATGTTTTTAGGGCTCTTGTACCTACTATAAATACTCTTGTAATCTGTTTTGGAGATCTATCTTCTTTTCTCTCTAAGAACATTGAAACCTTGAAGAAAGATTGAATCTTTAGTCTCTTTTCTTCTTATTTCTTTGTGATTATTTGATTAAACTTGCTTCTCAACATGATTTCTCTTAAATCAACCATGGGTTTAAGGTTAATCATGAAGATTAGTGAGTATATCTATCTAGGATTCATGGGCTAGGGAGACTAAGGGTGATTAGGTGTAGATCTAGGATGTTCTAGTGTAGATCCTTCTTAATCCTTGCTTGTTGAGTGTTCTCAATGCCATTTTGGTCTACACCATATCAAAACAGGCTTATAGGCATTTCCTGCCCACAAGGTGTATGATGAAATGCCTGAACCAACTCTTCAATGCTTTTAACATTCTTTACCAATGACCACTTGTTGTAAAGGTGTTAGGATAGCTAATAGGCTTGTTCTTAATGATTGCTTGCATGTTATTCAACCAGTGACCAATTGATGCTTGAGATATGTTAGTGAATGAGCATTCTTCTTGACCATAGAGTTTGCTTAGGATTGTGTCTAGGTTTAAGGTGTTAGATTGATTGTGTTGCTGCCATCCTAGATTGAAGCTTAGTCACCCAAAGTTAATTCCCTTGTCCCAAGAATCCCTTTGCTTCATTGAGAAAGAAAGTTCACTCTTTTATTACTTTTTTGTATTATCTTAGTTATAATCTCATCTTCACTTTATTGGTTGCACTTAGCTTAAGCATGAACTTGCATTCCCACTTCTTTAGAATCACTTAGGATTGGATTGACATCTTTTATACTACAACATTTGAAAGGACTTGAAAAAAGGCCTTCATCAGTAACGTTGCTGCTGGAATAGGTTTTGGGATCCGTTGGCTAACTGTAGGACGTCTGCAATGTCCTCTCTGGATATGTGGAGTGTTCGTTCATCCATTGAGCGTGCAAAACCTTTGGAATCCTGAAAATACCAAACTCATCCGGGGTTAGATTACTGAAATCAAATAAAGTTGAATTTGTTACCTGGGATGGTTTGATGTATGTATCGGTCGATGGCACAGGAATGGGATCGGTCGATAGTTGTTCAGGCCTATCGGTCGATTGTGTTTGTGCCATGTCGATCGATGAGACTTCCTCGGGTTGGATGATGTATGTTGGCGTAGCGGTCTCGACCGCGAAGCTCTCGTGCTGGTAATCGCTTGCCCAGCTCCCGATTGAGTAGTCTCCGTCTCGCTTGTTGTTGACTGTGTTGTCGAATGATGCGAGGCAAGTAGTATCGATCGATGGGGAGAAGGTCCTGTCGATCCATGTGTTGATTCTGAGGTTGTGGTGGAGAAGTCGCTTCATCTTCTGGAAGGTTATGATACTCTATAGCTCTCTCCTCTTCGTAATCATCAGTATACTCCTCAATGTGAGTAGTGTTTGCAGCATGTGGTGGGATGTAGTAGTCGTTCTCCCACTCGTTTACTTCAAAGTCACCATCTGGAAACTCCTCCTCGATCTGGTTGAATAGTGAATCGATCGATGACCATGTGTGTCCGTCGATCGATGTTTTTTCTCAAGATTCGATCGATGAGGCATTGCCGCTGTCGATCGATTCGGCGTACTCCATCTCGTATCCGTCTTGTGAATTGTATTCATCTCCACAATAGCAAACAGCTACGAGGTCTGAGTCGTCATGGAACCTTGATGACTCGTACCGGATCATAGTAGACCGTAGGATTGATCAGGGTTAGGCACAGTTTGTTTTTCTTAAGGTTGCAGACCGCTCCAACTGTGGCTAGGAAGGCTCTTCCAAGTAGCAAAGAAGTAGGTAGGGTTACCTTGACGTCCAAGACATGGAAGACTACTGGTATTAGGGCTTCTCCTATGGTAACCTCCAGGTTTCTCACAATTCCTCAAGAGTTCTGCTGAGAACAATCCACAAAGATGAACGATTCTTCAGTAGACTCTATCTTCAGACCTAGATGGTCTGCTATCACCTTGGGTAGGATGCTAACTCCAGATCCTGTGTCACATAGGGCACGTGGGAAGTTGATCCCATGGACTGAGCAAGGAACAACGAACTTTCCTGGATCACCCTTCTTCTCAAGTTTGATCCTCTTCTTCATACTGTCTCTGACTTGGTTGAACATCCTCCTGATGTCTTCTTCTGTCTCCTTAGTTTCTCTGAAAAACATCCACAATCTGTGTGAAAAGTAGGCTTCTTTAAAGGGTTTCTCTGTAGGTATTCTTAGAACTCTCTTTCTGAAACTTTCCAGCTCCTTCTCATTAACTCCTCTTTTAAGGTGTTTAGGAACCTTCTCTTTCCTTTTTCTGAGAACTCTGCCATCTTTTTCCTTTTCTATCTCCATTGGATCAATGATATCCGTGGGCTTCTTCATGGTGGCGGTTGGTGGGTTTCTAGAAGGCTTAGATTGCTCCTGGAGTGCATTAAGTCGTGCAACATCTATCTTGGGAAGTTGCACTCGGCGTGTGATAACTGAATATCGATCCACAGGTTCTAGAGTATGTCGATCGATTTCCTTATCCTTCTATCGATCGGTTGGACATTCTTTCCGTCGATCGGTTTTGTAAGGGTTGGGTGGATGTGGGTGCTTTGCTGCGAACTCCTCGTAAGTAACTATCTTTATGGCGTTGCACTTGTGAGTAGATTCTTCAAGATCAATCGGCCGATGCTCGTCTGATTCCATCGTTTGATTTGAGGTGGCGTACATCGATCGATTTTCATTTCCGTACATCGGTCGATACCAATGGTTTCCGCCAATACTCATGGAGCTTTCGATCTGGAAGTCTTCCTCTTGCAGCTTCTCATGCTTCACCACTCTCCAAAAATCATCTTCTATGATAGCATTGACGTTGTGGACAATTGCTTCTTCTCCAGTCCCTTTTCCTAAGGCTTCCTGCTTCTTAACAGCTTCTCCTGTCTGAATCACCTGAGTCTCTAGTTTCTTCACATGAGTGCTCAAAGCATCAAGCTTTGTGTTCAAAGTGGTGTAGACAGCGTCGATCTTTCCATTGTGCTCAAAGCATCAAGCTTTGTGTTAAACAAACTCCTGTTGTTGTTGGGGATGCTGCTGTTGAAGTTGCCTCTTTTGTCCTGAGAAGTTTCTGTTTCCTTGGTTTCCAGATCTCTGAAATCCAGTTCCACTGATCCAGTTGACTTCTTCTTCTATGTAGTCATCTTCTTCATCAGCTTCTGCATCCTCCACTGAGCAGATTTGCTTGTTTAGCAACTTCTGAACATTGTCGAGTGTAGCTTGTACCTCATTTATCTGTTCCTTTCCGAGGAACGCTGCAGATCTTGCTTTTACAATGTTCTTCGTGTTGTTGCTGGATGCTACGTTGTCTATTAGCTTCACAGCATCTTCAGGATTCCTTGTGGTGAAGTTGCCTTCACTCGCACTATCCAGAGCCATCTGATATTTCAGCGCGATGCCTCTGAAGAAAGTGCAAAGCAGTTGCACCTTGTTGAATCCATGGTGTGGACAATCTCGCTGGTAAGACTTGAATCTGATCCAGGTATCCTTGAATGACTCTCAAGGCTCCTGGTTGAATGTGGCAATTTTCCTCCTTAAGTCTTCAGCGCACCATCAAAGAAGTTACGCAAAAATGTGTTTTTGATGTCGTTCCAGGATGTAAGAGATCCCGGTGGTAGCTGCTTAAACCACTGTAAAGCTTCTCCAGATAAAGAATGTTTGAAGAGCTTACAGAGAAGGTAGTCCACAGGGACTCCATTGGCTTTGATAGCAGATATGAGATCCTCGAACCTCTCCAGATGGTCCATGGGATGCTCATTGGACAGCCCACAGTAGGCTGTCTGTCCCACAAGGGTGTAGTACTGCGGCTGAGCTCGAAATCGCCTCTCTGAATAGCAGGGGGACGAATGGCTGATCTGTTGGTGTAGAACTGATCTGGACGGTTGTAGTCAGCTAGTGTTCGAGCAGCCTCTCCTACAGGTTGAACAGCTCCTGTAGGTGCAGTTTTTGGCTCAGGGATTACTTCATTCTGAACGTTCAGTTTCTGACCTGCTTCATTACGAAGGTGACCTTCTTGGTCACGCAAGTCTCCATTCTCATCTCGTGTGAGAATAATAGGCTCAACCATGACTCGCGGAACAGTATCGATCGATATACAGATAGGGGTATCGATCGATGTCGGATGAAATGTGTCGGTCGATGGTGAAGTAGTGTCGGTCGACAGGAAGGTGCGAGTATCGATCGACGAAGACGGTGTCTCGGTCGGCAGCAGGGGTGCATCGCTATCGGTCGACAGACAGTTGTTGATGTCGATCGATGTGGAACGGATTTCCTTGCGGATCGAACGTTCCAAGCTAGCAGGGTTTTCTGAGAACAAAAGTTGAGATGCCTTGTTGCTTCTGGTACTACTGGGCATGTACTTGAAAAGACAAGAAAAAAAAAATTGTGTCAGAAAACAAATTAAAGTAAAAATAACCTAGACTTAATCAGATTAAATCAAGTTGTATCAAAGCTCCCCAGCAACGGCGCCAAATTTGATATCACTCAAAGTACCCTAAGAAGTGACTTTACTCTCTCAAATAAGAGGTTCAGTTGTAGTACTTGGGGATCGAATCCACAGTGCTAACAAGTTGCTTGCATGATATGTCAGAGCTCAACACTATTAAATGAATCCATCAGCTCTCGCAATATTTAGACCATCTATTACTTAGATACTAAATGGTGTTTGCGGCCAGCTATATTGCCGACAGTAACGATCGATTATTCGATAGATGGTTAATAGTGTTACGATCGATAAGTCGTCCGATACACCTCTAGCTACATCGATCGATTACTCTATAGGAGTATCGATCGATACGGCTCTAAGCAGGCATTATGCACAAGTTGATACAATGCTCACCATGATCTTAGATTAGCTTTCGCATGTCTCAAGAAGGTCATAGCATGTTTAGGATGTTATCAGGAATTGCATGTAATAAATAATGCAATCCAAGTTTATGTTCTAGGTAGCTAAGCTAGAAAAAGCATTAGTGAACAATCCTAACAATAAATATCACAACTATAGCAGATATAGGCTGGGGTTAAACCCTCATATCCTATTTAAACCCTAAATCTAACAAATGAATCTACTCAGACATAGCTAAGTGATTCATAGTAACAAGGTAATAATAGGAGTTCATAGATCTATTAGAGGGTGAACACTTAGGTTCCAATCACAAATCTCTTTGGATCTCTCCTCTAGATCTAGAATCCTATGACCATTGTTAAGAAGAACAAGTAAAGAACTGAATAGAACTTTATTGAGAACTTGCAAAGTAATGAAAGCAGGAAAAGAAATGAGTAGAAGAAGACTTGTATAAAATCGTTGTACGGTGCCAAAACACTTAGACACATATAAATATGAGTTCATTAGGTTAAAAAACTCGTCAGGGGCAATCTTGTAAAATGTGATGTCTTGGGCATCAAGTTCGGCCAGGTCCAACTTGTCTTCTGCCGCTTCGATATCGATCGGTAGTACAGGGTGTACATCGATCGATTATGATCTCGATGTATCGTCCTTCGGCAAATGTGTGTCGAACGATAGCCCAGAGTGTGCATCGATCGATGTGTAACTCTGGATGTCGACCTCTGGTCTTGATCACGGGTGAACTCTTCTTTAAGCTCCAAAAAGGCACCTAAAACATCATTTTCTCCAAAATGCTCCTGAGCCTGAAAACATACCTAATAGACTCCAAAACATAGATAATAGTAGTAAAAACACTTATATACCATGGGTAAAAACGGGTAAAATCCATGGTATATCAATGGGCCGAAGAACTCCAAGGGGTGCTGTGGTCACATCGCACTACTCCTAGATGCGCAACGGGAGACACCCCATTCTCCCTCGTCTATGGAGTAGAATTCATGATCCCAGCAGAGGTCGAATTCCTCGGGGTTTACAGAAGATCGCTCCCAGAATATGAAGATACGAACAATCTAATGTTACTGGACGAGCTCGATCTAATCAATGAACGGCGGGATCAAGCCCTTATACGAATCCAGAACTACCAGCAGGCGGCCGCTAAGTACTACAACGCTAACGTACGCGGTTGCAGGTTCAAGGAAGGCGACTTGGTCTTACGAAAAGTTGTCCAGAACACCGCCGAGCGGAATGCAGGAAAACTCGGAGCAAACTGGGAAGGACCTTACAAAGTCATAAAAGTGGTCCGACCAGGCTCTTACGAAATCGCAAATATGCAGGACGTCAAAATTCCAAGAACGTGGAACGCGATGCACCTCAAGAAATACTATCACTAAACCACAGCTTCACTGAAACTGCGAGACGGCTTGATCCCTGAAAAGGGTACGTAGGCAATTCGTCGCACGACGAGCTCAGTTGTCCCCCCTTATCAAAAGGGGGGGGGGAGTGGGTGCGTATACGTATACTCGTATACTCTCCAAATTTTTTTTCACAAAACGACGCAAAGGTTTAACCTTTGGCAAAGCGAGACGTCGCTAACGCTAGAAGAACTCCTTTCTCGTCAAAAAACTTTTCGAAAGGGAACGTTCACAAAACAGTCCGTCCCGCGACTATAAACACACACTCCTTCTTAACACGTGTCCTTCGCGAAGAATCAAAAACGGTAATATCTACCGATAAGTTTGTTGCTGATCACATAAAACTCTGAACGTCCTAAACAGACAAAGCTACCTCATAGAGATAGTTGTCATACACCCGACACAAGGGTAATAGCACTATAAAAGAAACCCAAATTTTTGGTCAGCACTTTCGGGAGACTTAAAAATTGTCCTCGAAGAGATGCTCGATTCCTAACATACAAGTCGTATAAGCCGAGAACGTATCACAGACTTTAAAGCGGGATGGAATTAGATCGAAAACGATACGGGAAACGTAAGTCGAAGTAGTCCTCGCACCCCCTAAAACCGTGAGTAGACCTAGGTCTTACCCTAAATCCAGCACACTGGTCTCTAACATCTCAAGGCATAGTATCAAACACCCTGATACAAGATCCCAAAATTTGCCTCTTGGCTATTATCCGCGCATCTCCAGAAATCCTGCAAGCTTGTACGCTGCGGAAAACTCTCGAAACAGATCGCGGATATAGCTGTTCACATAGAGTTAGACCACGAGATGACAACTCGTGCTCTTCCCTCTACATTCACGCGAATTAACCACATGCACTTAAAACGCAAAACGAACTTCATCATTAAAAGTCGCAGGAGCGACAGGGATTCAAAGCCACAAACGGCCAGTCCCAAGAAAAAAATATGGCCACGCACGGCCAGCAACAAAACATGAAAAACAAAAGTCTCATACGAGACTACCAACTCAGAACTCCTCCGCACCCCGATCTTCATCCTCACCAATCATCCTCTCTGGGTTCGGAGACACGCTACCACCATCCTCAGCTATGGGATCCTGATCCTCGGATATTCCAGAGAAAAGCAAGGAGGATTTGAGAGTTGAGATGGTTTGAAGAGAATGAAGAGGAGTTGCTTATTTATAGCAGGGCCAGTCCTGCTCGCCAGGTTTGCGAGTTGCACCTCCCGGAGTCGAGCAACTCGTCGTAGGGCGACCAGGGCCAGTCCTGGTCGCCAAGTTGGCGAGTTGCACCTCCCGGAGTCGAGCAACTCGCCCGTTGGGCGAGAAGGGCCAGTCCTGCTTGCCAGGTTGGCGAGTTGCACCTCCCGAAGCCGAGCAACTCGCCCGTTAGGCGAGCAGGGCCAGTCTTGCTCGCCAGGTTGGCGAGTTGCACCACCTAGAGTCGAGCGACACGTTCGTTGGGCGAGCAGGGCCAGTCCTACTCGCCAGCGCTTGCCAGGTTGGCAAGTTGCACCTCCCGGAGCCGAGCAACTCACCCGTTGGCGGCGGGGCCAGTCCGCGGGTTGGCGAAGTTGCACCTCCTGGAGCCGACCAACTCGCCCGTTGGGCCAGCAGGGCCAGTCCTTCTTGCCAGGTTGGTGAGTTGCACCTCCCGGAGCCGAGCAACTCGCCCGTTGGGGGAGCAGGGCCAGTCCTGCTCGCCAGGTTGGCGAGTTGCACCTCCCGGAGCCGACCAACTCACGGTGGCAAGCGTGGCCAGTCCTGCCGCCAGGTTGGTGAGTTTCACCTCCTCATGTCGAGCAACTCGCCCGTTGGGCGACCAGGGCCAGTCCTGCCGCCAGGTTGGCGGGTTGCACCTCGAGTTCAGCAACTCGCCCGCTACGGCAAGGCCAGTCCTGCTCGCCAGGTTGGCGAGTTGCACCTTCGAGCCGAGCATCTCGCCTGTTGGGCGAAAGCAGGGCCAGTCTGCTCGCCGGTTGGTGAGTTGCACCTCTGAGTCGAGCAACTCGCCAGGTTGGCGAGTTGCACCTCCGAAGTCGGCAACTTCGCCGCTGGGCGGCAGTGCTAGTCCTGCCGCCAGGTTGGTGAGTTGCACCTCCCGAGTCGAGCAACTTCGCCGTTAGCAGGCCAGTCTGCTCGCCAGGTTGGCGAAGTTGCACCTCCGGAGCCGAGCAACTCACCCGTTGGGCGAGCAGGGCAGTCCGCTCGCCAGGTTGGCGAGTTTCACCTCCTCATGTCGAGCAACTCGCCCGTTGGGCGAGCAGGGCCAGTCCTGCTCGCCAGGTTGGCGGGTTGCACCTCCCGAGTCGAGCAACTTCGCCCGTTGGGCGCGGGGCAGTCCTACTGCCAGGTTGGCGAGTTGCACCTCGAGCCGAGCATTCGCGTTGGGCGGCAGGGCCAGTCCTGCTCGCCAGGTTGGTGAGTTGCACCTCTCGGAGTCGAGTCGCCTGTTGGGCGAGCAGGGCCAGTCCTGCTCGCCAGGTTGGCGAGTTGCACCTCCCCGAGTCGAGCAACTAGCCCATTAGGCGAGCAGGGCCAGTCCTGCTCGCCAGGTTAGCGAGTTGCCTCTCTTGAAGACATCCACCGCCGCTCGGCGAGTTGGATCCAACCTTGTGCCGTCCTTTCGAGCCTCGATGGGTCAGTCGCTCATTTCGCCTCGATCGGAGTTACCGTGGAAATATTACGAAGAAAACCGCCAAAGTTCATATTCCCGAACAAAGAAACGATGACGGTTCACGAAACACCACAGTCGGTTGCGAGAAATATGAACTTCCTCGTTGAATCGACGTCAGATTAAAAGCTGCCAAGAAATCGTAAAAACGTTTAGAGTCGGAAAAAGGTCCGAAGTGGCCTAAAACACGGCCCAGAATCACTTATGAATCTATTCGGAATTAAGCCCAACAATGTATGATGGCTAATCTTACTTGCAAGATAAGATGCAATCTCGCGAAATCGGAAGATAAATGTCAAATTTCCAAGATAATGATGATCGAGAAGAAAAAGGGAAGTTTCCAAGAAATGCTCAAATCGACCTAGTAGAACCCGGCTAGCTTAGAGGAACTTAGAATTTTAGGCGTTTTGATTTCACTTAGTCTAGATTCGTCTTTGTTCTGAAATCCGACTTGGCTAACGAGTCTATGTCCGTCTTGTCTCTCAGAAATCCTGTAACTCTATTCTTATTAATCTATAATACACCTCTGTGCAACTTACTTTCGATTTTTCTGTTATTGCGTGTCTCTTTCGCTTTGGTGTGTCTTCGTAGATAATCCGAGATCTCTGGGAAAGTTAAGTCAACTTGACTTCCCATATTTTACTGAAAATCGACAGTGCGAATTTTGGTTCCCAAATTGAGAAAGGTCTAAGCTCAGCACGTCTGCAAAAGGAAGCAACAAACATCAAAACCAAGCTAGCAAGAAAGATTCTCTGAACTCTTGTGACCCACCAGCTGCACGCCAGATCGAAGAGAAGTCCGGGAGATACATGAAAGCAAATTTCTCGGCCCAATGACTCTCGAAGACAGGATGCCTCTTTCTCTCCCTTTTGGGAATTTCCTGAACTGGAGGCGCCTTACTACGAGGACGCAGATGATACCTCCCCTCTCTGGTATTCATAGAAGAGATAGAGTAAGAATGTAGAACCTCCGCGACTCCGATGTTGAGACCCTCGAGATCGCCAAGGTTTTGCATGGCTATCAATGTCCTCCAGGAGGGAGGATTCAGCTGATCCGGAGAAATCCCAAACGCCTCCGATATCTTAGCCACTAGCGAAGGAACTCGATCTATTAAACCCAACTCAAAGAAGCCTTCATACACCGGGACCTCTTAAACCTCGAAGTCAGAAACTCTATCAATAGGACCAGGGATCCGGATGGCGACCTCGTTGGAGAGACCGAACCTCTATCTCCAACTTTCGACCTCCTCCATTCCGATCATCGAGAGAGGACCAACAGGAGGAAGCCTCTCCATTTCTACAACCGGTGAAGCTCTCCCCACAATCGCCTGGCCGGGATTCTCGACCACCGCGGTGAGATTCAGAGAGAAAATCTGTAGATTCAGGAGGATCGGCGGCGGCTCTGTTCTTTTTCAACCTAACCCTAGCGCCTATAGAAGAAGAACTAGGGGAAAGATTTGACCCGGCCCTCATCTTCGATGTGATAGACAGCGAGGGAAGTACGAAATGAAAGAAAAAAGAGAGAGAGGGAGGAGAGTATTACCCGTGAAAATCTTGAGGGAGAATCGCCGAAGATCTTTGAGAGAGAAAGAAGGAAAGTGAAGCGTTAGTGGGCGGCAAAATGAAGAGATTAGAGTTAAAACCCTAATCAAAGCTCCACGTGCCAGGAAGAAGCTCCACGCGAGGAACGCATATTCGGAAATCTCCCAACATGTGTCCTACGAGATCATCAGTTTCCCTCCAAATCCATACGCCAGCCTCGATCCCTCAATCCAGGATCTCTAGAATCTAACCTTTTCTTTATGAAGGAATCCCGGACTCAGATCCCATCTAGTTCAAGAATTCCAAAAAACTGAGTTCCGCCAGAATTCCGCATAAGACCCCTGCCTAAATGAAATACTCCGAAACACGGAACTACTAAAGCAAGGTCCTGCTGGTATATCATGGATTTGACGCTTTTACCCATGGTATATGAGTGTTTAAGATATATTTATTATTTTGGAGTCTATTTAGTGTATTTACAGGTTTAGGTACGTTTTGGAGAAATATGGTGATTTTGGTATCTTTTGGAGTTCTTCGAAGTGCAAAACTGCACAGACGCATCAGATCTTTAGCTATGTATGAAGACATTCCCAGAGTTAGATTTAGCTGATCTTTTGACACAAGATATAGCTTTGACTTAGCTTTCCAATGCCACCGGTTTGGGGTCAATCAACATTCTGTAGCAGAGGTTATGCTCGTTTTACTGAACAATGGTCAGTCTGCCTCGCGAGAGGAAGCTGTCGAGAAGAAAGCGGTGTCGATCGATGCAGAACTCTTGACATCGATCGACAGGGATGCCAGAACGCGGGCCGAGCCTAATTTATGACCGGCTGAAGCCCAGAAGTTACCACATATTACCAATATGCCCCTGCACGACCTAAAACCCTATTTACGTTATTTCTAAGCCATTGTTGACGGCTACGCTTACTTACGCTTTTACTCATTGTTCTTAGTTAGGAGAGAAGGGAGAAAATCCTTCAGAGTTCTCCTGGAACTCCATTGGTTTTGGTTTTATATCTATTTCAGTTTTATATCTATTCATCTATGATTTCGTGACTAACTTCATGCGAATAGATCCACTAAGTAGTTTAGGGTTCAGATAGTTATGTGGGATTAGCCCCAAATATAGAATTGCTAAGTTGTGATATTCATCATTGAGACTGTTCTTATTGCTTGTTCTTGAGTAATTAACCTGAACTTGATCATAGATTCATTAGGCACAAGCGAGAGCTTGGGTTCTTATCTGACTTGTTTTCTCTGAGCTAGGATTGATAGAAACAAACGAGAGTTTATCTAGAAACCCTAGTGAACATATAATCAACCCGCGCTAAGCGCTTACTAGAAGTGTGTCGATCGATTCTCCTATAGAGATATCAATCAAAGCGACGAATGGCGTATCGGTCGATGCTCCTATAGAGACATCGATCGACGCTTTATAAGATTCGACATCGAGAGTTGAAGGTCTTGGATCTAGTAATAGATAACCTAGAAATCGAGAGATGATCGGTTATCCTAATCGTTGAGTTCTATAATATCATGCTTTAATCTCTATATCATTATAATCATGATTTCCTGAATAGAAACCCTAGATCTAGCAAATATCCTTCCATCAAACAACTCTCTGCCAAGCTGAACAATTATCGTGTTCAACTTGTTTACTGCTTTAAACCTATTAGCCTAGCTTAATCATATAACTATTAGATCTTTTGTGTGCCCTAGCTCCCTGTGAATTTGATCCCTAAAACTACAATCGAACTTCTTATTTGAGAGAGTAAGATCACATGTTAGGGTAATTTGAGTGATATCAAATTTGGCGTCGTTACCGGGGAGCTTTGATCGCCATTAGATCTTGTTTAGTTAGATTTAGACTAGGTTTTACTATTGTTCTAAAAACTCATAAATTTTTTTCTTCTATTTCAAGTACATAACTCTTAGTACCAGAAAACAATGAAGAGAGGATTTTTTTTCCTTCAAAGAAGGAGTCTGAAGGTTTATGCACGATCCGTAAGTCGTCGAGGGAAGTATCGATCGACACCCTCCAAGCAGCATCGATCGACAGCGTCAACCAAGCATCGAACGACACTATTCATCCGGATACTGTTCACTTTGGTACTGATAATCCCGGTCATGTTCATCGTGTTACTATTCATCTGGTTACTGTTCATCGAGGCACTATTCATCACCCGTCGATCGACACTATTCATCACCCGTCGATCGACACTGTTCATCACCCGTCGATTGACACTGTTCATCACCCGTCGATCGACATTATTCATCACCAGTCGATCGACACTGTTCATCACCCGTCGGTCGACACTGTTTACCCGAATTTACCCGAACACTGTTCACCAAAAGACTGTTCATCTGAACACTGTTCATCAAAACACTGTTCATCCGAATACTGTTCATCCAAACACTGTTCATCCAAACGTTGTTCATCGAGTGTCGTCAAACAACGTGGAGACAGAGAAGGTCGACGAGCTCATACTTAAGATTGATGAGAATGGTATCTGGCGAGACGAAGAAGATCGCCCTCGCAGCAGCACAGGACAATTGATTAATGCAGAGGCTGATGTAATCCCTGATGTTATTACTGTTGCTGAGATGAAAACCTTTAATCTTACCCGTCAATGGTATGATTGGGGAAGTGAGGACCCTTTCAAAGGTCTTCCTCATGAAGATCCGAGAAACCACATCGAAGAGCTTGAGGGACTAGTTTCAAGGCATATGCTGAATGAAATATCCGAAGACCACATACTCTGCAAGATTTTCCCTTATACTATCTCTGGAGGTGCATTTAGCTGGTTCAGTCAGCTGCAGCCAAGATCTCTAACCTGCTGGGAAGACATAAAAGGTGCCTTCCTAAGCAACTCGACATAAAAGGCTTGATTACATGGTGGACAAGATGATTGAAGATCGGAAGAAAGGAATAATGACTAGTATCAGTCAGATTATTGATTTTGTCTACAACGAGCAGAATGAAGATTTTGAAACCCCGACCACTGATATCACTCAAATTACCCTAAGGAGTGACTTTACTCTCTCAAATAAGAGGTTCAGTTGTAGCACTTAGGGATCGAATCCACAGAGACTCTAGGATTACACAATAGATTGTTTAGTCTTCGAAATAAAGCTAGAAAAACAAGTTTAAAGCAGTAAATAAAGGGTAAGCAAGTGACTGCTTGATTGATTGGTTTAGGTTTTAAGCAAGAGGAAGAAAAGCTAGATTTAGGCTATTTCTCAGGTGTAACTAGCATGCAGGGTATCTAGGGTTTTTAATATTCATAGTTCTGAACTCAAACCTTAAGGTTAAATCAATGATTGATTGTCTTCAACTAGATCTTAAGTCATCAACTATCGTTCGATGAGTATAAGAAAGTGTCGATCGATTATTCTATATGAATATCGATCGATACACCTTTCGCAATATCGCTCGACAAGCTGATTGCTTATAGATCGATATTGTTTCTAGTGAGCTTTAAGATCGGATTTGAAGTGGTTCTCCAATCTTACAAAGAGGCCACTTTCTGCACCTAGGTAAAGTTGGAACATACCAGCTTTGGTTTTCAGGATTTGCTAAGTTCTCACTTATCCAAATTAATCCTAAGATCTAAGACAAGGGTGATCAGTCCTATACTTAGCATTAAGAACAACTAGAATGAAGAACTATATTTTAAAACACTCTAGCATTAAATTAATTGCAATGCATGGTTAACCTTAATGAGAAACCTAAATCTAACAAGAGAAACTACTCAGACATATTCATGAGAGACAAAATCATGATGGCTTTTATTTTTTTTTAGTTTTAAAAAGGTTCTCGCGGGAGTTATTAAAATTATAATAATTCAGTTCTGTCTGAAACAAAATTTTGTTTTATAGTTACAGGGTTTCTTGAATATCTAAAAGATTCAAACTTTGTCTCCTGCAGATCTCTCTCTATCAAATGGCAGGAAGTGGACTAAAGAGACGAAGAAGAAGAAGGGGAATACACTTGAGCAAGCTATACACACTCACATGCACCCCTCAAGCATTTTTCAAACAAGCACACTCTCAAATCGGAGGACCCGGTTACTCTCGTCTCGTCTTCATCAACGAACCTGATTCACCCGAAGCTGACTCTCGAGCAGCTACAGCGACAACTACGTGAGAACAACAAAGTACACTCGCCACTTTCTTACCAAAATCACTCTTCGAGCAGTTCAGGAGAGTCGCCAACTTCTACTTCTTGGTCACCGGCGTCTTGTCTTTCACTCCCCTTGCTCCTTACACTGCTGCCAGCGCCATCTTCCCTCTCCTTTTCGTTATTGGTGCTACTATGGTTAAAGAAGGTGTTGAAGATTGGCGCCGCAACAAGCAGGTATGTTGTTCTTGTTTAATGTTCAAGAAATCGCTAATTGGTGGTTAGGCGCATTATAGAGGATTATTGTTTAGTTTAGACCATTTTTTGAACACTTAGATCGAAAAGAATCGGATTGAAAAAATCGTTTCGTTCAGACCCAATTTACTGACTAGACTAGACTGTAGCCTAAACCGATTTTTAGAACAATGGACTCTTGTTCTGAATATGAGAGTGTCTGAAAATATAGAATTTTTGTTTTATTAGGATATTGAGGTGAATAATAGGAAAGTTAAGGTGCATAGAGGAGATGGGAACTTTGATTCCAAGGAGTGGAAGACTCTGAGCGTTGGAGATATAGTGAAGGTAGAGAAGAACCAGTTCTTCCCTGCGGATCTTGTTCTGCTCTCATCTAGCTACGAGGACGCTATCTGCTATGTAGAGACGATGAATCTAGACGGTGAGACCAATCTCAAAGTCAAGCAAGGACTAGAAGTGACTTCTTCCCTGAGGGAAGACTTTAACTTCAAGGGCTTTGAGGCATTTGTCAAATGCGAGGATCCAAACGCTAACTTGTACTCCTTTGTCGGCACCATGGAGCTCAAAGGATCCAAACACCCTCTCTCACCTCAGCAGCTTCTCCTCAGAGACTCGAAGCTCAGGAACACCGAGTTCATCTTCGGAGCGGTGATCTTCACTGGTCATGACACAAAGGTCATACAGAACTCAACAGATCCTCCTTCTAAGAGAAGCATGATTGAGAGAAAGATGGATAAGATCATCTACCTCATGTTCTTCATGGTGGTTTTGATGTCCTTCATCGGTTCTGTCATCTTTGGAGTCATAACGAGAGATGATCTCAAGGATGGTGTGGTAATAAGATGGTACTTGAGACCAGACAGCTCGAGTGTCTTCTTTGACCCCAAGAGAGCTCCTCTTGCTGCCATCTACCACTTTCTCACCGCGGCTATGTTATACAGTTACTTCATTCCAATATCTTTATACGTCTCGATAGAGATTGTTAAAGTCCTTCAGAGCATCTTCATCAACCAGGACATCCACATGTACTACGAGGAAGCCAACAAGCCAGCTCGTGCAAGAACCTCTAACCTGAACGAAGAGCTTGGTCAGGTGGATACAATCCTCTCGGACAAGACGGGGACGCTGACTTGCAACTCCATGGAGTTCATCAAGTGTTCTGTCGCGGGGACGGCTTACGGCCGTGGTGCCACTGAAGTTGAGATGGCTATGGGAAGGAGGAAAGGTTCTCCGTTGGTGTATCAGAACAATGAGAGTGATGTGGAGTATAGTAAAGAGGCGTTTGCTGAAGAACCAACGGTGAAAGGATTCAACTTCAGAGATGAGAGGATAATGAATGGGAACTGGGTCACCGAAACTCACGCTGATGTGATTCAGAAGTTTTTCAGATTACTTGCGGTGTGTCATACAGTGATACCTGAAGTGGATGAAGACACAGAGAAGATCTCTTACGAGGCTGAGTCTCCTGATGAAGCAGCGTTTGTTATTGCAGCAAGGGAGCTTGGGTTTGAGTTTTATAACAGAACTCAAACCACCATATCGGTCAGAGAGCTTGATCTTGTGTCTGGGAAACGAGTTGAAAGGTTCGGTTCCATCTTCTCTTTATTGTATGCTATAAGAAAAGTTTCTTGAGGTGAAATTGGATTTGTGTTGCAGGTTGTACAAAGTCCTGAACGTTCTTGAGTTCAACAGCGCAAGGAAGAGAATGTCAGTGATAGTTCAGGATGAAGATGGGAAACTTTTACTACTTTGTAAAGGAGCAGACAAGTAAGTGTGTGGCCTGTGACTTTAGAACAGAGTAGAGAGTTTTGAACTTACTTTGTTCCCTGCTTGTTTGTTTCACCAGTGTTATGTTTGAAAGACTTTCCAAGAATGGGAGAGAGTTTGAGGTGGAAACAAGGGACCATGTGAACGAGTATGCTGATGCAGGGCTGAGAACTTTGATACTTGCATACCGTGAACTTGACGAGAAAGAGTACAAAGATTTCAATGAGAGAATCAGTGAAGCCAAGAGCTCTGTCAGTGCTGATAGAGAATCATTGATAGAGGAAGTCACAGAGAAAGTTGAGAAAGACTTGATCCTTCTTGGAGCTACTGCTGTTGAGGATAAACTCCAAAATGGAGTAAGCAAGCCACTGATGTTATATATATAATCATTTATGTTGTCTTAGAAACACTTTATCTTATCTATATATCTTTGATTCTTTCAGGTTCCTGATTGCATTGACAAGCTTGCACAAGCAGGAGTCAAGATTTGGGTTTGACTGGTGACAAAATGGAGACTGCTATCAATATTGGGTATCTATTTCTGGGTATCACCTACTCTTTGAGTTCCTGCATACAGTTTTTTTTTTGTTTATTATATTCACTCTATGAACTCTTTTATATGTATCTCTTTGACAGCTTCGCCAGTAGTTTGCTCAGACAAGACATGAAGCAGATCATAATCAACTTGGAGACCCCTGAGATCCACTCACTGGAGAAAACTGGAGAGAAAGATGCCATTGCAAAGGTTAAAAAAAAAAAACATTGATAGTTCTTCAGAAGATTATGTGGATGAAATGCATCAAAGTGGTTGTTTTGATCTTGCAGGCATCAAAAGAGAATGTCTTGTTGCAGATAATCAACGGAAAGGCTCAGCTAAAGTATTCCGGTGGGAACTCTGATGCTTTTGCTTTGATCATTGATGGGAAGTCACTTGCTTACGCCTTGGATGATGATATAAAACACATCTTCTTAGAGCTAGCCGTTGGTTGTGCTTCTGTCATTTGTTGCCGTTCATCACCAAAACAGAAAGCTCTGGTCAGTCTTTTTTAAACTTGCTCTTTGGTTATACTTGTTGTGGCTGTCAAGATTTTCTCAAGAAGTACATGGCAAATGTAGGTGACAAGGCTAGTAAAATCCGGAAACGGTAAAACAACCTTAGCTATTGGTGATGGCGCAAATGATGTTGGAATGCTTCAAGAAGCAGATATAGGTATCGGCATTAGCGGTGTGGAAGGCATGCAGGCTGTAATGTCAAGTGACATTGCGATTGCTCAATTTAGATATCTGGAACGTTTGTTACTAGTCCATGGACACTGGTGTTACAGGCGCATCTCAACAATGGTATATACCTCTTACTGTGTGTGTGACATGAGTCTCTTTTAACATAAACAAAGCCTTGCTTGACAATAGTTTTAGCTATGTTTCACAGATTTGCTACTTCTTCTACAAGAACATTACATTTGGTTTCACTCTCTTCTTGTATGAAGCATACACAACATTCTCATCAACACCTGCTTACAACGACTGGTTTCTATCTCTTTATAATGTTTGCTTCTCGTCCCTTCCGGTTATTGCTCTCGGTGTCTTTGACCAAGATGTATCTGCACGCTATTGCCTCAAGGTATTCATTACTTTAAAACAGCTCACATGTCAAACAATGTGTACCAAACTCTTTGTTTTTTTTTTTCGCAGTTTCCACTGTTATACCAGGAAGGTGTGCAGAATGTTCTCTTCAGCTGGCGAAGGATACTGGGATGGATGTTCAACGGATTCTACAGCGCAGTGATCATCTTCTTCCTCTGCAAAAGCTCCCTCCAATCTCAAGCTTTCAACCACCAAGGGAAAACCCCTGGAAAAGAGATCTTAGGAGGGACAATGTACACATGCATCGTCTGGGTTGTGAACTTGCAGATGGCATTAGCCATCAGTTACTTCACGCTGATCCAGCACATTGTCATCTGGGGCTCCATCCTCGTTTGGTACCTCTTCATCACCGTGTACGGAGAGCTTCCAGCAAGTATATCAACCAGTGCGTATAGAGTCTTCGTTGAAGCTCTGGCGCCATCACTTTCTTACTGGGTCATCACTCTCTTTGTGGTTGTTTCAACGCTGCTGCCATACTTCATCTACTCTGCCATTCAGATGAGGTTCTTCCCAATGTACCATGGGATGATACAGTGGCTAAGGTACGAGGGTCAGTGTAACGACCCTGAGTACTGTGATATGGTGAGGCAAAGATCAATAAGGCCTACAACAGTTGGGTTCACCGCAAGATTAGAAGCTAAAAAGAGATCAGTGAGGAGATCAGAGCCTGAATCATGTTAACCATATTCAAACTGACTTGCAGGACGTAAAGGGCTGGTTAACCAGTTGTTGTACATTCAGATTCTTGCGGCCTTGCCTGATTAACAAAGTAGATTCTTACAGTGAACTGTGAAGATTATATACATCAGTGTTTCAGTAGAGAGATAGCCAGTGGTTTGCATCTAAGTCTTTTGCATCTTAAAGACATCTTGTGCAATGAGCAATGACAAAGGAATGATCATTGTTTTTCTTCTATTTCATATTGTGAGTTTCCGAAATCCAAATCGTTCGTAGAGTCTCCTTGTCGCCAGAAACTCCCAAACACAAACTCTCCCTCCATGGAGAGCTCCTGCAACATCTCCTCAATATCTTCAATGCAACTAACTCTGGACACATCACCGGGCAAATGCTCTTCCTCTCCTCTGCAACTCTCATCCTTTGTTGGTAGGAAGCTTTCGAGTCTCTTCTCTTCTTTCCTCTGAGCCTCCTGATCACAAACCTCTTCATCTTCTGAGCAACTTTGCGAGGAATCTTGAAGAAGATGAAGAGAAATACTTGTAGAATAAAGCACTCGCAGCAGCAACAGAGGACAACACAGTCTGCTGCAAAAGCACCAAAATCTTGTTCAGTTTCCATAATTCTGGATGCATTGGAACTGTTGAGGTAAACAACAAAGATATAAAGGAAGGAGGAGAAGATGGAGGAAACATAGATTAAGAGGTTACATAGGGTTGTGTCAAAGGAATATGTTCCTTTGCCAATATTGGTATCAAACAATGCAACGCAAAGCAACATCCCACGTGTTTGTTTTTTGCTCATACTGTATGAAATCCACATGGGATCTTTAGACACTTTTAAAAAAGCATTGTTTTAGGTATCTTGGACGTCAATGCAACTAACAATCTTCCGTTTCTTACTTTCCTTTGGTTATACTCTACTATCATGGTGATTCATAGGGATAAATGAGTCTTCTTAGATGTATAACTTGAGCCAGGTGAACATGTTCTTCAATGAGACTCACAGAGAAAAGATCCTTGTTGATTTATCATAAAGTATAAGAATGAGAACATGGCCAGAATATGCAAAAAAAAATACAAAAATGCTTTCATGTAAGAAACAAAACCTCTCTTGCTCAAGAACATAAGTAAACCCTTATTCCTCATCTTCCTCTACCACATGCTCCTCTGTTTCTGCAAAGTGTATTTGGTAGTCTCTTTAGTTGACATGAACACAAACAAAGAAACAAGAGGAGATTTGTACTGTTTCGAGCACTCAAGGAGGTTCTGCTTTGAGATGTGTGGGGCTTGGGAGCTTTTCAGACAAAATTTGGATGTTCTTGATGGGTTTTGTTGCCTGCCTCTTAACGCCGAGAGATCAGAAAACATATCTTGTGTATAATATTTACACGTTTTGGTCTCTGTTGTTGTAACTAGTATGTGTGAAAAAGTCTGTACTGTAGTTTTGGCTACCAAATGCCATTCTTCTGAACAATCTGATCTCTGCCGACTGTTGAGCTGTGTCAAAGACCTCGCTTTCACCTAGTCTCATCCCGTTGGTAAGATCTTCCGCAGACAAACTCTCAAGAGCTCTCACAATCTGCAAAAAAAAGAGCATTTCAAGATTCATTTAAAAGTCTTTGAGAGTAAACAAGAAAAGAAAATGTGTGTAGTACTTGTCCCATCCGGGGTCTCTTAGCAGCTGAATGGCGCACGCAGGCTCCTGCTGCTTCAATCATTCTAAACATTTCGGAATCCACATAGTTTCCTCCAAGCTTAGGGTCTGCTAAAGAACCCAACTCCTCGGTTTCGATGGCATGACTTATCAGAGGCCGTGCCTGAACAACAGAGATGGAAACAAGCTTAAGGACTAATCATGTTTTTTTTTACATGTTAAGGAAGGTTGGAATTAGCACGTGTACCCATTCAACAAGGCTCTCCTCTCCAAATGGTTGGGATGTATCAACAGGTTTACGTCCAGTGATCAACTCGAGAAGAACAACTCCAAAGGAGTATACATCTGATTTCTCTGTTAGCTTCCCACTTGATGCATATTCAGGAGCCAAGTAGCTGCAAAAGGGATGAATGAGCCAAAAAAACATCACCCAGATGACAATCTAGTGCCAGGGTGGATCTGAGCACAATCCAAATGAAACATTCGCCTTGATCCCCAAAAATTTTAGAGGCTTTTTGCATAGTCATAGGTCCTCAAAATATATTTAAAAAATTACTATACTTCTTAAGGAATGTTTCAATCCCACAAAATTTCAGACCGGCTTGTGTCCTCTAATCGAACTAGGCAAGAACGTACCCAAATGTTCCCATAACCCTTGTGGTGATATGAGTGTTACAATCAAGAGCTAATCTTGCAAGACCAAAGTCAGAAACCTACAAGAGTATGAGAGATCGAGTATGAGAGATCAAGTATTGTCAAAATCACCATGTAACTTAAACCAAGAATAGCAGACTAATGTGTTACCCGAGCATCAAAGTTGTCCTCTAAAAGAATGTTAGACGACTTAATGTCCCTGTGGATGATACGTGGGTGACCTGACAATAGGCATCTCAGTAAGTAACAATGGTCAAATGGTTTTAGAGTAGTGAGCAGAGAAACAACTTACAGTCTTCATGGAGGTAAGCTAGTCCACGAGCTGCACCAGCTGCAATTCTAACACGTGCAACCCAGTCCAGAACCTCTTTGGATACTATTCAGAAGACGTAAGTAAGTACCAGTGGTGTGTGAATTGTAATCTCGTAGAATGTTTTTAACTTACAATGAAGGTGGAAGTAAAGGTCATTGTTAGAGACAAAATCATAAATAAGCAATCTACGGTCATCAGAGATGCAATGTCCAACGATGGAAACCAAATGACGGTGGTGGATTCTGCTAAGCGTCTCAACCTCAGCTTTGAACTCACGGTCACCTTGTCCTCCACCAACTTTGAGTTGTTTCACAGCTACCACTCTCCCATCTGGTAACACCCCTTTATATACACAACCAAATCCACCTTCACCTAATAGATTCTCTTGGGAGAACCCGTTTGTTGCCTTTACAAGTTCTTGGTAAGAGAACAAGGCCTTTGAGTTGCCTATGCCGCCGGATTGTGACTGTGAGAATTGACTCCCTGAACGTTTTGTAGATGCTACAGGTGCAGATGAATGGGTTCTAAAGAAAGCTGAGTCTGTGCATATGTAATGACAAGTCAAGAAACGCACACACGAGAAAGAGATGTGACATGTTAAGGAATGCTAATACCTGATCTTAGAGAAGAAGAGCTCATTGGTGATGGTGTAACGTAGCCACCACTGACGGCTGAAAGCCGTTTTTGTCGTCTTCTTATGCACCATACAAGGAGGCCAATGAGACTGAACAACACAAGCGCCACTGCGACAGTGATGCCAAGGATAGGTCCAGTACCAATGCTACTACTATGAGTAGGTTTTGAAGTATCAGGAGCACTCGGACTGTTAGAACCTGGTACAAGTATATTGGGAGGAGAAGAGAATGTTGGTGGTGGCAAAGAATCTGAAGGCGGTGGACTAGTACCCTCTGGTGGTGTTGGAGGAGGAGAGTGAATGGGACGATCTGAAGTAGGAGGAGGAGGAGGAGACTGAATGGGACGCTCTGAAGGCGGCGATGGAGAAGGAGGAGATGAAGTGGGACGCCTTGAAGGCGGTAAAGGTGGAGGAGGAGACTGAATGAGAGGCTCTGACGACGGTGGTGAAGGTGGAGGTGGAGACTGAATGGGACGGTCTGAAGGCGGCGGAGGAGGAGAACGTTGTGAGGTTGGTGGTAAAGGCAAAGATCGTGGAGGAGGAACAGATGAAGGAGGTGGAGGGGAAGAAGGTAATGGTGGGGATGATAAAGGTGGTGGTGGAGAGGCTTGCGGTGGCTGCACCGACGGTGGTGGTGGCGGTGGAATTGCAGGAGGAGGTGAAGGGATCACTGGCTGTGGCGGTAGGGGAGGAGAGGTCTCGGGTGGTTTTGGCAGAGAAGGAGGAGGTGAGGTTGTAACCGGAGGAGGTGCTCCATTTGGTGGCGGCGGTGACGGAGAGGGCGGCGGTGTCACTGGGGGTGGTGAAGTTGCATTGTTACTAGGAAGAGAATTGCCCAAAGGCGGCGAAGTCACCGGTGGTGGTGTGATCGGAGCAGGAGACTGAGACAGCGGTGGTGAAGTTGCATTGTTACTCGGAAGAGAATTGCCTAAGGGCGGTGAAGCCACCGGTGGAGACGGTGGAGAATTTGAGATAGGAGGTTGTGCCGGAGATGTAGCCATCTAAAATTCCGACAACCACAATCAAAACAAATCTACTTTCTCAAATCACCGACACGCTTCTGGGTCCACCAAAAGTTTCTCAGAGAAACCTGAAGTTCATAGACTTTTGAGTATGACAGACAGTATTCCTGAAAGCACCAAACTCTTCCCAACAAAAAAAAACACTTAACGTGTAAAAGGGCAACTTTGCCTTTGATTAAACCCTAAATTACTCAACCACAAACCAAAGAGAGATAGACGACGAGGATGATATAGACAAAGCCAGATCACTGAGATTACCTCAGATCTGTTAGAGCTTCTTCACTGCAGCAACATAACACAAACTGAAAAGTCTTCAGAACACGAGTAGCTTTGCCTCCTTTCACTCTCTCTTGGTTTTAAACTTGAATCTGTAACAATGAGTCGAATGTTCTTCCGAGCTTCAAGAACAAGAAATTATTTTTTTCTGCCTTCTTCTCTGGGAATACTTCAATGCTACGTCAAAAATCAACCGTCTCAGAAAAATCGAGGTCTTTATTGTTTGCTTTTCTTATAAGGAAATAATTAAATTTATAACCATAACCGAAGTAATCAAAATTATCGATGATTTTTTTTTAATATACTAACGCGCTTTGTCATCGATCTATCCGATGATAATTATAAGAGATATTGTTTCTAGTGTATCAATCTCACATGACATCTGACCTTTTAACTTGACGTGAAGTAAACCATTAGCCATAAATTATAAATCAATTAACTGTAATACAAACACTGACAAATATATTGATTCTTAATCAAACTGTGTATTTATGTTTCTTAACTCTGTTCTACTAAACTGACATCGAGATGTTGTTGTACGATATTTAATATTTTCTGTTAAATATTACAAGTTGACTTTTCTAAAATGTATATTTCTCGAGTTTATAGTTTGACTTGACCGTTTGAGAATCTATAATTGCATATATATTAACGTTTTTTCTTTTATTTTGACATCGTATATTTCATTAAAAGGACGAAGTTTCGTATATTTTATTAGTAGTTTCATTTAAAGCACATGAAATCTTTTACAGATATACAATTTGACGAAAGGAGGGTCACACAATACAGTTTATATTAAAAGAAAAACTAATTGTGAATAATCCATTTAGTTGTCTTTGAGGGGTACGATATTTTTAACATATTTGAAACTATATAGCATGTAATATATAATTGCACACAGTAAATTGTAAAATATTTAAAAGGTTTTCTATTTATTTATTTTTGTCAACAAAAGGTTTCTATTTATTATGGGTGGAATTGGAAAATGTGGAAATCTTGTAGGTTTGAATAGAACTTGTTAAGTTTCAAAAAACGTACATGCATATAAATTCAATTAATACTTTTCCATCTTATTAAAGATTCAGTATAACAAATTTTGTATAGATCGAAGCCAAGTAGTATTTTTCATCATTAGATAGCAGATGTGATGACTGATTACGCAAATGGCGAAGTAATAAAACAAAAACATTTGAGCATAATAAAAAAATAAATCCATGAACAATTAGATAATAATATTAAGCTAGCTTTGGTAGATAAATTGTTTCCATTTTAATCATATTTTCGAATTTTATTATTATATAATTATTTATAAGAATAGTAGTCTTACGTTTTCAAAACTTATGCTAGATTTTTCACGAAAAGTATAATCAAGGCAAAAGGTGAAAGGGAGACACTGATCCAAACATTTAACAGAAAATAACCCAAACATTCACACAACTCGCGATCCCAAAACATTCCGTTTTATTTCTTTGCATACACGAGTCACCACGTGACATTCTTTCATCATTACAGAAGTGTGAACAAGCCCTAAAAGTCAAAAGAGGGTCTCGAGTCATCGTTTTACTGGTACATGTGGTGTGAGAGCTAAGTTAAGATCTTGAAAAGAGTAATCATTATGTAATTATAATTGAAACGCACTTGGTTTAATCAGGCATCATTGCACAAGAGTGGTGAAACACCTGCCACCTCTCTGCTTTCTGCACCTAGATATTTCTAGATTCGGGTTGCTACATTGACTCCGTTCATATGGGTAACATGTGTTGATAAGGTGAATGCAGAATATGTTAAACTGGTTTTGGTGTTTTAAGTGATGTTTCACATCGGAGCAAACTTTCAAGAACGGGACTGAAAGTGACACATTTTTCTCAGGGAACAGATGGATTCGCAAGGAAAATCCAATGTAATCCACATTATAAGAACAAAAGTAATCTTAAAACAAAAAGGAGAAACAAAAAGTATGTCAGAGGTTTTAATCCAACAATAGATTATTTATTAATCTGAAAGACATGTGATAAATATTGAGCTCTTGATGAATGGCTGCATCTCTAAGATTCTCATATGCTCTCTGCATATCGGAAGAGAACTATCAACATTAGCAAATGCATGCAGCTACTTTCCTTATGCCTAAGTCAACTAAAGCTAAACAATGAGGAAAACAACAGCACTAACCCCAACTATTCTCAATATTTCTGTCACTACCATGAAGAAGCAGAGGTTTATCTACACGCTCAAGTATCACCATCATGGAGAAGAGAGAAGAAACATAGATCTAACATTCTATTCCACAAACACCATATGCAGCCCACGTAAAGTTGAAGATTTAGCTAAATTTTGTAAAATGGGTTGGTTGAGTATCTCGCATTTTACAAGTAAACAAATAAATATAATGTATAGTTTTTTCCTAATAATAGTGTTAATTTTGATAGTTAGCTCTTTTTAGAAAACCTATTTACAAAGATGACACAATGGCAATATCGTAATTAACGGGTGTTGATTTTTTCATAGACGATAATATAAGACGACATGAGACGAATGTTTTATAAAATACAAG
>CM028245.1:27975719-28018331 GCA_016432835.1 Brassica nigra
GAATTTTTATCTTTCCTGGATCCGAGATCGGGGTTTCCGTGATCCGGGAGGTGAAAGGAGTCTTGCGTGCTTCCTCAAGCGATATCTATTTGGTTTGGCGCTAGTTACGTGGTGAATCTGTGATTTCACCGCTTTGACTTCCGCCCGCGGTTTTTAAGCAATGTACTTTCGCCCGGAGGTCGTGGATTTCACTGGGCTCCGGGTGCCCGCCGAGTCTGGCGGCGCTGGCTTTGGTGGATTCTGGCTTGTTTTCAGCCAGATCCTCATGTTCCACCCAATAAGTTTTTCTTCTTCCTCCGTCATGGGTTTCTCGGTGGCCGTTACGCCGGCCGGACTGGCCCGTCCTTCTTGGGTGGATATCGCATCTTGGTCGAGTCATCAGACTGGTCACTTATATCAGATCGATGCCTTCAGCGTGTCATTAAGCTCGGGAGGAGGTGGAAGTTACTCCGATCGGCTGTGCATCCGGACGGGGGCTGCCGCTAGGACTTTTACCGAGCTCACCTGCATCCGTGCAGCCTGGTTGTTTAGAGTCTCGATTGCCATGCGTTTTACTCATAGCCTTCGCGGTTGGTTTCCACCTGTTTTGCGAGGCGGACAGCGAGTTTATCCTGTTCGTCCGACTTTTTTCTGAGCAGGCGAGCAGTTCTTTCATCTGGGCTAATGCCGCGGCGTCAGTAGTCACCGTTGACATGTTTCCAGCTGGAGTTAGATTGACATTGGGATTGATGGGAGGCCCGTCGGGCGCCTGTTTGTCTTTACCCGTGTCCGTAGCCATATCTGACTGAGCGTGCGTGGTTGTGTGAAAGATAGATCCGTTATCTCCCTCCTTCTAGCACCAAACTGTGGGAACCAAAATTCACACCGTCGAGTTTCAGTCAATCGGAGGGAAACCAAGTAAGCCTAGTCTCCCCTAAAGGTCACGGCTATCTGCTGGGCCACACACAACACAATCAGTAAGACGAAAATATTAAGATGTAAAATCGTAAGATAAAAAGAAGAGAGAACAAAAGGGGATCTTATTTCCGAATTCTCATTTGAGCGTGAACAACAGGTAAGAGCCTTGGCTACGAGAGCTGTTGGCAAGTTCGCTAGTCTAGCAACCTAAGATCTAATCTAGTTGAGTCGCAGCTCGATATTAAAAACGGAAAAATGCCTAATTTGCTCTAAGTGCTAAGTTTGCTCTGAGAAAGCTCTCCTCTCTCTCTTCGCCCAAGTCCTCTTTATATACTCCTCCTTTTAGGTCGGTCTACCTCCTCTCATGCCGGATTTGTCGCGGGCTTTTCCATATTTCCTTCATGATTATATTCGGAAACTTAACATTTATCTTCTGAAACTTGAAGTATATCTTCGCGGGAACTTGACATTTATCTTTGTGGAAACTTGACATTTATCTCTTTCCGCAAATAAACCGTCATCCTTATCTTTGGGCTCAAGTTCCTTACGACCGTAAGTGGGCCGTCGTCCGCAATTCGGACCCCCTTTGGGCCGTATTGAGACTTAAGCATTTTTTACTCGCGAAGTGTCCTTTGGCGTAGGTACGATCCTTCTAACGGAACCTCGTCTCTTCGTTCAGCCGAGGTGGTTGATGTTGAATTAATCGTAACCCGTCCTACCACGAAGAGTGGGAAACCGTTTGAGATATCGAACCTATCCAATTTCCCGAAAGCTTTTGAAGATGCTTCTGGGCGGAAATTTGGTGATATACCCGTGGACCTGGGGATCGAGCTACGGAAGATTTGGACGAGGACACATAGTCACGGGACAAGATTGGGTTAAGGAACAATCGTCGACAGGTTACCCGTGCTCGCTGGGCGAGTTCACCCGTACCTTGGCCGAGCTCGCCTGGCGAGCTGACCCATGACAAAGTTGTACTCGCCTGGCGAGCTGTTCTATGTCATGGTCGAGCTCGCCGGGCGAGCTGTCCCATGTCATGGTCGAGCTCGCCGGCGAGCTGGCCCGTTTAACATGACGGATGATCATCATGACGCATCGATCGACATGGAGCATCCGGTTAACCACTACACTTTGCCAGATCAGTGCTATCCAGACTTTGCTTTTCAACCCAACAGCAGACAAGATGACTATTCAATAGGCAGTTGGGCAGACAGTGGATTCCATGAAAGTTTTGCAGTAGATACTGTAATCCGTTCACCTGAGGAAGATTCTACAGAAGAGTATGATGAGGACTATTGAAAGGAAAGAGCTACAGAAATTGCCATGGGAAAATACAGATTTTCAAGCCATTCCTTCACCAAAACGCATTCGCCATCGATCGACAGAGACAACGCCGCATCGATCGATTTCCACCCTCACCCAGCAAAACTATCACCTGCATCGATCGATACCATCTATGGTACATCGATCGATTTTGAGGTAACCGACTTTGAGAGGGAAAAAGGAAATTTTCCAATTCAAAAGTAGGGCAACTGATGGCTATATAAGGAGTTTTGCACCCCAGGAGATTTCTCAAACCACAGAAGCAGGCAAGATGCAAGCACACGCACACCCATCAATTGTTGAAGGAGTCTCCAAGAAGATTACTCAAGTCAACAACCTTAATTACAGACGTCCGCCATCGATCGATACGCCACCGAGAGCATCAATCGATACGCCAAAGCGACCTTCGATTCCTTTTCCATCTCAATACTTAACTAAGAAATATAAGAATATAGATAATGAATATCTAATGCCTGATGAATTTGGTATTTTCAGGGACCCAGGTGACCATGCAAGAGATATGGATAGAAGGCTTCTAGACATCACCAAAGATGACATAGCAAACATCCTTCAGATGGCCAATGGACCAGAAAATTTGTTTATGCAGCAACCCAGCAAACCAGTCATCACAACTAAGGATCCAGACGAACATCCTACAGCTACTACAGCAGAAACTGGTTTCCACCAATCTTCCAGACCGGTTTCTCAGCCATCGATCGACATCGCTGGACCAACGTCGCTCGACAGGGCAACACCCACAGCGCTCGACAGGAATCATCCAGCATCGACCGATAGACACCTTGAGTTTGGACTTTGAGCTTATGATCAATATGGAGCCAAAATATTCAAATGGGATCAGAAGGATGAGTATGGGGTCTACAGAGATGAGTTTGGATATGCAAGGGGATTAGCTGGAGAAATTATACCTATCACCAAAGAAGACGTCAGAAACATCCTGGAGAGAGCATCTTTGTTTGCTCAGAGCTACATATGTCTTCCAGAACATGCTGCTTCATTCACAGAGACCAGGCTACCACAAGAGATCTACACCAAAGATGAGATTGATGAGCTGGCCTCTGGTATTTTTGGAGCTCAAGAAAAGTTAAGAGAAGAACTTCAGACACTGCTGGATGATACTTATCAACCTTTGGACAGAGGCTTCAATGAGCTTTCCAGCAGCATGGCAGAGATGAGGATTGGGATTGATAGTATGAAGAAACAACTTTAGAAGGAAGCTACGCCATCAGCATCGATCGACGCCAACCATGTCGCATCGATCAATATACAGCCGCAACCATCCAGGGAACCTGCACAAGCTGAAGTTTCAGCAAAGAAGGAGGATGAATGGGAGATCGCCTACATCAACACGGAAATTAATGACATCTACAGCCCTCTCAACAACCATGTGGACTGGTTAAAAAAGAGAATTGATTTGTTACACCAGGATTTGGATGCAATCCGCAAGAAAGATCAGTTTCAACATCAGCAAGCTACATCGATCGATATCTTTACCTCTGCATCGATCGACATCAAGTTCACAGCAGTAGAAGATAGGTTGAAATCCTATGAAGATATGCAAGACCGTTTCACTTCACCTATCATGCGATACTTGGACAGCTTGTCTAAGCAGATGATCCAAGTACAGAAGGACGTTGGCACACTTCAAGATCAACTTGGTTTTCAAGAAGAAGGATCGACATCGGTCGATAGGACACAAGCCGCATCGTTCGACGCAATAAATCCTCCTGCACAGATTCCTTACACAGAAGCAGAAGTTGATCAGATCACAGCCAACCTCTACACAGCTATTGACACTATGGAAGACAGACTTGACAAGAGGTGTGATGACATCTACTTTCCATTCGACAACAAAATCGGTGGATTGGATTCCCAGGCAGAGTGGCTACATAAGGAAGTCAAGGCCATTCAAAATCGTCTTGCATATCGTCATAAGCAATGTGGGAACCGAAATTCACACCGTAGATTTTTTATGAACGATTATGGAGGAAAACCGAGTTAACCCGATCTTCCTTGAAGGTCCGCATTCTCTGCGTAATCACTTTTCGAATTAATAAAAGATAGATAACAAGATAAAAGATGAATGGTCGCTCAGAGGCTTTTATTAAAATTAAGAGTACAAGATTTCTCGGAGAGGAGTAGAAATATGCTTACTTATCGAAACAACAGAACAAGAGGCGGTCAAGACGTCTAAGCCTTGCCGTACTAGTCTAACCACCTAAGTCCTAAGTTCCCTAAGCTAGCAGGAGTTCTCTAAGTCTAAAATCTCGGATCCTCTTCTCTTCTGCAGCCCTCCTTATATAGTCACTTTAGGTCGGTGGCCCGTTTACCCTTTCGCCTTTGAGCCTGAGTTTATCTCTTTTGGAAATATTCCATTTTACGTCGATCTTCGTTGCTATCCTCGAACATTGACATTTATCTGCGGAAACTTAACATTTATCCTACTGTTATAAGTTAGGATAAACCGTCATAGCTCTTACTGGGCTTCGGTCTCCAAAATCGTAAGTGAGCCCGTGGACAAATTTCAAGTCCTCGAACATTCATACGATTTCTCGGAAGACTATCTTTTCCACAAAATAAATCGTATAGCCTAAAGGATCGATGTTCGAGTTGATTGTCCTTGTTTTACACGATACACTTCGCGGAAGAACTAACCTTCCTAGCTCTAGTTGTAACACTTCAAGGATAACTCCAATCGAGTTGAACCGAGGAACGTTAGGTCCGTAACTAAGGTGCTATTACTTCACGGAAGCCACAAGGTGCGATCTAAATCGGACGGGCTGGGAACAGACTGGATGTACTGGTGCCTGGGACCAGCACGAGCGAGCCGGCGCCCAGCGAGCTGGCGCGCCGGCCAGGGGAGCTGGCGCCCGCCGGGGCCAGCATCGGCGAGCTGGCGCCGCCCGAGCCAGCGGCGAAGCTGGCGCCCGCTCCGGGCCTGCACGGGCGAGCTGGCCTGCTGGACGAGCTGGCGCCGACACCCAGGGCCAGCACGGGCGAGCTGGCGCCCGGCGAGACGAGCTGGCGCCGGGGCCAGCACGGTGAGCCGCGCCGCCCCGGTGAGCTGGCGCCCGGCGGCCAGCACGGCATGCCGATGCCGTGCCGGTGCCAGAACGGCGAGCGGCGCCCGTGCCAGCATCGGCGAGCGGCGCCGGCGCCTGGTGCCAGCAGGCGACCGGCGCCGACCTTGGTCATGCCTGTTCTTTCCGATCCAACCTTTGTTGATCCTTTTGCAGAAAGTTCGCAGATAGAAATGATCTTAGCTGTTGATTTCGAGATAACCGTTTTCGACCCCAACAGTTAGCCCCCCTGCCCTTAAGACTCGGAGACGATTTTGCGGGCGAGTGACTTAAGTTTGAAAATCGAAATTTTTGGCTAAGAGTATTTTATTGCGGAAATTCCCATATTCTTTATAAGTTGTAGCTCATTACTCCTCATTCTTCACACACTCCTCCTTCTCTCAACTTCTTCCTCTTTTGCTCTCTCAAAGAAGATGTCTTCCTCTCCAGTAGAAAAGAAAGATTCCGACGTCGAGATGGGTGAGGCCAGTCAGGCATAGCCGGTTTTAGCTGTTCACGAAGCCACTCCGAGACTCTTTCAAGGAAAGACTGTCGCGGCGCAGCGCTGCGAAAGGCTCGAACCAAGTGAGAACAGAAGCGCCTAGCGCTCCTTCTCCGCATGTGCCTTCGTCCCCAATCCCTTGTTCTGAGGTTCCATCCGATGCTCCCTTGCCCGTGGGAAGGGCAGTCGTCCCCGAGCAGACTCCCGACGTTTAGGATTGTCCTTCAGGCTCCTCTGCCGCTCCGATCATAATTTCTGGTCAGGATGATGTGGTCGAGTCCACACCTCCGGCTTCGAAGATCGTTTTGGGACTCCCAGCACCCAGTGCTGCACCATTTCCCAAAGGGGCGTTCGAGGGCCGGTGCCGCGACTGGGGCGACGAAGAGAAAGAGGTGGGCTACGAGCGACGCGGGCGAGCCTTCGGGATTGTTGTCGCAACATCGTTCCAAGGTTTTGATTTTGATTTATCCGTAATTTTTCTTTTCTTTCTTTTTGCGATGATCCTTACCCTTTCTTTTGTGGACAGTTTGTGTCGCTGATCGATGGGATGCTTGGCGAATGTGGATCGGAGGTCGCGCGTTTGACGAAAGAGTTGGAGTCGTCGCAGGAAGCATTGAAGCGTGCCGAGGCTGCATTGCAGACCGTCGAAAACACCCATGCTGCCCAGACGTCTCATCTCGAAGTTCGAATTGGCGACCTCGAACGCGACCTCGAGAAGACTGCAAGTTTGCTGCTCAAAGTGAAGAAGGAGAAGAAACACAAATCCTCGGAAGTCCGTCGTCTTTAACAGACGATCCAGAACTATGAAGAGACGAGTGCTCGCAAGTCGGCAGAGACTGTTGATCCCCTCGGCGACTTCTTAGCTCGTTTGACGAGGATGGCCAGTTTGTTCGAGTCTCTGATAGTTGTACCTAACAGGGTTTAAGAGATAAATATGACGGTTTATCCTTATCCTCACATAAGAGATAAATGTCAAGTTTCCCGAAGATAAATGTCAAGTTTTCCGAAGATAAATGTCAAGTTTCCCGATAAACACGAAGGTGGACGAAAATGGAAAAAGCCCGATTCAGCCAGAAGGAAGATAGACCGTCCTAAGAGGAGTATATAAGGAGAGCTTTGGGCGAGGAGCAAATCATCAAAAAATTTCCAGAGCACTTTAGCACTTAGAGCAAATTTAGCATTTCTTTTCTGTTTTCACTAGCGAGCTGCGACTCAACTAGGATAGATTTAGGCGCCAGGACTAGCAGACTTTTCGACAGCTCTTGTAGCCGATTTCTTTACCTGTTGTTCACACTCAAACGCGAATTCAGAAATCAGATCTCTTTCGCTCTATTCTTATGATTTTTATTTTACAACTTAAATTCGAATTGATTGTGTCGTGTGTGGCCCAGCAGATATCCGGGACCTTCAGGGAAGGTTAAGTTTACTTGGCTTTCCTCCAAATCAAACGAAAACTCGACAGTGCGAATTTCGGTTCCCACAAAGAACCTAATCCAATATTCGACTCTCGAGATGCTACTATGACTCTTGGCTCGATCAGCCTCTTGGTTAAAGCCGGGAGTGTCGCCAAAAGCACGGAATTCTTAGTCATCGACAATCCAACATCGTATAACGCGATCATCGGTACTCCGTCCATCAAGGCTGTGGATTAGGTTCTTTGTGGGAACCGAAATTCACACCGTCAATTTTTGATGAACGATTATGGAGGAAAACCGAGTTAACCCGATCTTCCTTGAAGGTCCGAATTCTCTGCGTAATCACTTTTCGAATTGATAAAAGATAGATAACAAGATAAAAGATGAATGGTCGCTCAGAGGCTTTTATTAAAATTAAGAGTACAAGATTTCTCGGAGAGGAGTAGAAATATGCTTACTTATCGAAACAACAGAACAAGAGGCGGTCAAGACGTCTAAGCCTTTCCGTACTAGTCTAACCACCTAAGTCCTAAGTTCTCTACGCTAGCAGGAGTTCTCTAAGTATAAAATCTCGGATCCCCTTCTCTTCTGCCCCAGTCCTCCTTATATAGTCACTTTAGGTCGGTGGCCCGTTTAACCTTTCGCCTTTGGGCCTGAGTTTATCACTTTTGGAAATATTCCATTTTCCGTCGATCTTCGTTGCTATCCTCGAACATTGACATTTATCTGCGGAAACTTAACATTTATCCTACTGTAATAAGTTAGGATAAACCGTCATAGCTCTTACTGGGCTTGGGTCTCCAAAATCGTAAGTGAGCCCGTGGACAAGTTTCAAGTCCTCGGACATTCATACGATTTCTCGGAAGATTATCTTTTCCGCAAAATAAATCGTATAGCCTAAAGGATCGATGTACGAGTTGATCGTCCTTGTTTTACACGATACACTTCGGAAGAACTAACCTTCCTAGCTCTAGTCGTAACACTTCGAGGATAACTCCAATCGAGTTGAACCGAGGAACGTTAGGTCCGTAACTAAGGTGCTATGACTTCACGGAAGCCACAAGGTGCGATCTAAATCGGACGGGCTGGGAACAGACTGGATGTACTGGTGCCTGTGACCAGCACGGGCGAGCTGGCCCGCTGGAAGAGCTGGCGCCGCGCGGAAGAGCTGGCCCGCCTGGAAGAGCTGGCCCGGCGCTGGAAGAGCTGGCGCGCCGGGCCAGCACAGGTGAGCTGGCGCCGGCGGGCCAGCGGGTGAGCTGGCGCCGACGCTGGACGAGCTGGCGCCCGCACCGGGCCAGCACAGAGAGCTGGCACTGCGCCGGCGCCAGCACGGGTGCCAGCGGGCGAGCCGGCGCCGCGTCTGGTGCCAGCATTGGCGAGCCGGCGCCCGTGCCAGCAGGCCGGCGCGCGGACCTTGGTTATGCCTGTTCTTTTCCGATCCAACCTTTGTTGATCCTTTTTGCGGAAAGTTCGCAGACAGGAAATGATCTTAGCCGTTGATTTCGAGATAACCGTTTTCGACCCCAACAAGCAATCAGCATTAATCGACAGGAGACTTCCCAGATCGATCGACGAGGTTACACAACCGACGATCGATTCACCATCTTTGTCATTGGTCGATACAGAATCTACATCAGACCAAGTCAAGCCAGCACATGACGAGTTACAGACAATGCAGGAAGAAGTCAAGGAGCTATCAGCATACACTTATGAAAAGATAGGATGTCAACAATGCAGCATTGAAGATCTTCATGACAGTATGCGGAACATTACAAATGCAACACTCAAGATGGATCAAAGATGGACTATAAGTGATGAGGCCACAAGAAGTTTCATTGCAGCTTGGTTCAGAATAAGTAGAGATAATGTGGATACTTGTTTTCCAACAAGTAGCTGTTTCACTTTCAACTAGCCCACATACCTCCAAAGTCAAGCTAAATGACTATAACAAAGCGCTGAGTGGGAGGCAACCCACTATTAGATATTTCAATTTAGTTTTCTTAATTACTCGTACTTATTTTCGTAATTCGTTTTTGCAGGTTTTCTAAGATCCAAGTAGAATGATGACCAATGCATCAACCTAGTGAAGAGAAGTCGAGATCAATCGACATACCATCACCTGCCACGATCGATACCAAGATATGCACATCGATCGATATTCACTCCGGTCAGGTTTATCTTTCTCACTTGTTCAATTGAGTACTTATGATTTATTTTTCACCATAACTCCGGTTGTGTTACACTGGGACAGTGTAATTTAAGTTTGGGGAGGTTTACTGATATTTATCTATTTTGACTCTTATTAAAATTGTTTTTCAAAAGTTTTTATTGAGTTCTAAGAAGGGGACAACAAACTATTTGATTTATACTTGATGATCTAACCACTCTTTAGCAGCATTCTAGACTTACTGATTGCAGATAGTACTAAGATGCTAAAGTGGATCAACCTGTCAACTATTCACACTTGCTTAGACTGTTTGAAGGAACCAAAGCTGACCTCCAACACTAAACCTGACAAAACTGCTTGTCTTGGGGCTAGGTATACATGGGATCGGAGTCTTCAGACAAGTCTGGAAGGTAAAGCCTTATGTAGATTTATTTATCACCTTTTCTCTCTCTATTATCGACCCTAGATAGTTTAGATAGAAGTCTTAAAAAAAATCCGAAAAAGATAAGAAAAATAGGATTTTAGGTTTTAGTTAGGTGGAAGATCATGACTTGGAAGCGGCAATCTTCAAGGCTTGCTTCATAAAGAATTCTTGGATATAGGTCAAAAAGAAGTGAACAGGGCTTGGTGGCTACCACCATTAAGTCTTGATTCATGGAAGCGTGTCCAATCTTGCTCAATGATCATGCAATGGAAGCAGACTTTGACTAAAGAGAGAAATTAGAAGAGAGAAAAGATAGGAACTAACTTTTACCTGCAGCTCCAGATACTTGTCTGAAAATCCTTGCATCTTGTGATCGATACTCCCATGGTAAAGCCTTCACTTTTATTTTTTTGCTAAGAAATGAGGTTAGTAGAGGGGAATATCAGATAGTATTTGCTAAGTTGTCGGATGAATGAATTTGGTTTCTAAGCTAGGATAATGCATAATGTGCTTTTGTGATTAAGACTTTTTAGATGTGGATTGCAATATTGTAGAGGTGATGATTTCAATGTTTTAAATCTGTGAGTTCCTGCTGTTTTCAAACCTCTTTCAAAGATACTACCTGTTTGTTTTGCTTGAGGACAAGGAAAAGGGTAAGTCTGGGGGAGTTGATATACCATTAAAGGGGGGGAATGAACCAGGTTCTACACACAAGCTTTCTCTACATGGTCAGTCATATACACACTGTTGGGGTAAAAAACGGTTATCTCGAAATCAACGGCTAAGATTATTTCTTATTCATGGATTTTCCGCAAAACATTCACTGAAAGAAAGATCGGAAGTGGACGAACGAGCGAATCCCGCACAAAAGCCACTCGCCCGGCGAGCTCAACCATCACGCGGGTCAGCTCGCGGCGAGCTCAACCACGACGTGGGTGTACTCGCCCGGCGAGCTCAACCATCACGCGGGTCAGCTCGCAGGCGAGCTCAACTACGACGTGGGTGTACTCGCCCGGCGAGCTCAACCATCACACAGGTCAGCTCGCCAGCGAGCTCAACCACGACGTGGGTGTACTCGCCCGGCGAGCTCAACCATCATGCGGGTCAGCTCGCCGGCGAGCTCAACCACGGCGTGGGTGTACTCGCCCGGCGAGGTCAACCACAGAGTGGGTAAGCTCGCCGGCGAGCTTGGCCGTCACGCGAGTCAGCCCGCCCGGCGAGCTTGACCTGATCCTGGCCTGTCCGATTTACTTCGACTCCCATATCTTCCGTATAGTTGTGATATCCGACCTTTGGGACCACATACTTCTCGTCTCGTTTCGATTAAAGTTATTCTCGAAGTTTTATGACTAAAACTGAGAAATCGTATAAACGCCAAAAGGCCTAAGAACGGTCCGCAAGGATCTAAACTGGTCTAGAAGCCCATCTACGCTCTCGGAAGGGATTCGAGCCCATAAAAGTTATGACGGTTTGTCCTAACTCGCGGAAATACAATAAATGCTAAGTTTCCAAAGATAAATGTCAAGACTCGAAGATAACCATCAAGATCAACAAAAAATGGAATATTCCTAAAAGAGATAAACTTGGGCCCGAAGGCAAAGGAATAGATGGGCCACCGACCTAGAGCAACTATATAAGGAGAGCAGGAGCAGAAGAAAAAGGAGGATCCGAGAATTTAGACTTAGAGAACTCCTGCTAGCTTAGAGAACGTAGGACTTAGGTGGTTAAACTAGCACGGCAAGGCTTAGAACGTCTTGGCCGCCTCCTGTTCTGTTGTTCCGATAGTTAGTATATCTCTACTCCTCTCGGAGAAATCTTGTACTCATACTATTCAATTAATAAAACGCCTCTGAGCGACTATCTATTTTTGTCTTGCTGTCTATCTTCTTATTGTTCTAAAGTGATTACGCCGAGTATTCGGACCTTCAAGGAAGATTGGGTTCACTCGGTTTTCCTCCATATTTATTCGTTAAAATCGACGGTGTGAATCTTGGTTCCCACACACACTTGCAGGCTCTGGGTCTACATGAATATACACCTGTGCAGGCTCTGAACGGCATGGGCAAAGTCTTTTTCTTTGTCTCAGTTTGATGATGGACAGAGTGCATCACTTGTGTACCTGAAACATCACTCAAACTCCAGCAATAACAAGACCACACACACTAGGATAAACCCTTGATAACCCACCAAGTCTGATCCCAATGTTTTAAGAAAATGCAATGGACGGATGAATCTAAACAACTAATTCTATTAAAATCCATGCACTCAAACTTCACTAACTGCTCAGGTATGATAACTCATCAATAACAAGGCAATTAGGCTATTTATATCAATTTTAGTGACAAGCACAGAGACTAGACAACTCATCTATCTCTTTATGCAACAAAAGAATGCAGTACAAGATCAGGAAAAATTAAACTCCTAAACCTTTAGCAATGCAACAAGACAGAAACTGATACTAAGCAACTCACTTAGACCAGGGAAAACACAATCAATTATTCTAAGACAAGAACTAGTCAAAACCATGCTAGTAAACATAGAAAAAATTTAAAACAGAACAACACACACAACTTGAGTATTATGGGACAGAAACTAGGTTCAAGAACCCTAGCACCTTTAACCTGTCCCAAGAATACCAAAAACACCACTCACCACAACCAGACATAACAACACAAGCTCTTATTAAGGGTTAGGAGGTTAACTTACAACCAAGGAACCTGAGCTGGTTCCTTGAACCTCCAAGGTACACAGTTTACTTCAACTTGACAGATTTGGAGTTTGGGCTCTCTATCCCACTCTATTTTCTTGTGTGTGCTTTCTGATATGATCATGGACCAGCAAGTTGATAAAGATGGAGAGTTGAAGCTAGCTGGTGGAGATGGAGAGCTTATAGATAAACCAGCTGAAGAAGATGATGTCTTAGCCATTCCCAAAGGTCCCATGACTCGTGCAATAACAAGAAGACTCAATGAAGCTGTTGGAAACATACTTAAGACCTCTAAGAAGCAAGAAGACTGTCTTGGTAGAAGCTTGATCCGCCAAGACACACTTATCACCATTCATGTGACTTACCATTAAGCTGATCATCATCTAGGCAAGTGGCTTGGTGTACTCTTTTTCCCTTGATTAGCTTTGTCCCACTCGGTTTTCTAATCAAGGTTTTTAACGAGGCATCAAGTTTACTTACATATCTCCTTGGTGATGCATCATGGGTGCATCTCGGATGCATTTTTATCTTATGTAATAATTAGACTATGGTTTTGTTATTTTTCTTTTGTGTTTTGAAACACAAGGAGCGTGTTCCTTTAATGAGCTTCTGCATGTACAAGTCTCAGCCTATATATATTGAGTGTAGCCGCAACCCTAAGAATCAATCAAGTCTTTTCTTTAAACCTTTGTGTTTTCTTTCTCTCTTGCTTGTCGTGAGAAAGTGTCTGGTGTGTAATATCCAGTCTGTTGGTGTGTAATATCCAACATCTAAGGGCTTTAGTGAGGTGTGTCATATCCGATCTAAGCCTAGGAGTATCAAGAAGCCTTTCCGCAGCCTCTTGTGTCACCACCAATCGATCCACAGCCTTGATGAACTTGAGTCTTTGACTCGTTTGTGCAAGGATCTATCCAGTTCCATCCAGAGAAGCATCCAAGGAGTTCATTAAGTGGTATCAGAGCACTCTGGAAGGGGAGTTTCGATTTCTCTTTTGTGTGTTCATAAGATCTGTTCCTTATCAATTCATATCTTTGATCTTTCAATTCTTGTGTATTGTTTCTCACTTGATCTGATTGTTTTCATTGCAAGGATTGATAGATCTATTGTTTTGTGCTTCAATATTGGCAGATCTAAGAGTTTTGATCAAGTTTTAAACAAAACCTTTTCACCTTCTTGTCGATTACGTTACTAGATTTATTGACCTGAAAGTTTCTAGTGTTGTGTGTTTCGATCTGTTCTTGATAGCATAAATCAGAGTCCATTGAATAACAAATCAGAATCTGTTGAATCTGATCTGTTTTGTTTCGATTTCGAGAATTATATAGTTCAAATCGTCGCGTGTTGCTCAAGTATCATCTTTTCCGCTTTGATTTGAATCCTTGTTTCCTTATTTGGATTCTTTGTGTTTTAAATCCTTTGAACTACTTACTGGTTCAAGTTTGTTTTGTGTTTCAGGAAGCAATGGGATCCGAGGAGGATGATGCAACTTTTATGAGAAGGAACCGAGTGTTACAAAGCAATCACCAAACAAGTTATGGATTCTTTGGTGAATTTGCTGGAAGAAAAGTATGATCAGAGACCGAATGATGGACAGGAACAAACACCTGATCAGAGACGTGAGCAAAGAAGAAACAGACGTGGTCAGCGTGAACATGCTGGATAAGAAGAGACTGATAACTTCTATGAGAAAAGTAGCCATAGCTTCGGTTTTTAAGACCTAGCAGTAGAAGATCTCGGCATGATCATGAGGGCCGTAGACACAGACGCAATGAGCTAGATGGAATAAAGCTTAAATCCCTCCTTTCCATGGCAAGGCTGATCCAGATCCGTATCTTGAGTGGGAAAAGAAGATAGAACTTGTCTTCAACTATCAGCATTATTTAGAGACTAAGAAGATTCAAGTGGCTGCTACTGAATTCTATGATTATGCTTTGAGCTGGTGGGATCAGTTGGTTACAAACAGAAAGCACATTGGTGAATATACTATTGATACATGGACTGAGATGAAGGCTGTTATGCGCAAGAGGTTTGTACCAAGCCATTATCATCGTGATCTCCATCAAAGGTTGAGAAAGCTTACACAAGGATCACGGTCTGTAGAAGAGTACTTTCAAGAAATGGAACTGCTGATGTTGAGGGCTTGTATATCAGAGGATAGAGACGCTACTATGGCACGGTTTCTTGGAGGACTTAACCGTGAAATACAAGACAATGTGGAGATGCAGCTCTACGTGGACTTGGAAGAAATGTTGCACAAAGCTATTCTTGTGGAGCAACAAGTGAAAAGAAAAGGGCGGAGTAGCTATGGAACTAAGTATCAAGGTACTAAGGAGAATAAACCGGGCTACCAAAAGGAGAGTAAGCCATATCAGAAAGAGGATGCCAAACCTACTGGTACTATCAACAAGGGAAAAAGGAAAAAGCTGAGGCCTCTACTACCAGATCAAGAGATGTTAAATGCTTTAAGTGTCAAGGAAGAGGACATTATGCTAATGAATGCACCAACAAGCGTGTGATGATCCTTCTAGATAATGGGGAATATGAGTCTGAGGATGATGAGCCGGAGCAAGAGGATGGATCCAGTTCAGAAGAGGAGTATGTAGCCAATCTGGTTACTGGAAGGTTGTTGGTTGCATGAAGGACTTTGAATCTGCAAAGTAAGACCGAGGAGTTGGAACAAAGGGAAAATCTATTCTACACTCGATGTCTTGTGCAAGGAAAAGTCTGTAGTCTTATAATAGATGGAGGCATCTGTGTTAATGTTGCAAGTGAGGCTATGGTAAAGAAGCTGGGATTGAAGGTTCAGAAGCATCCTAAACCGTACAGGCTGCAATGGCTTAATGAAGAGGGAGAGATGAGAGTTTCTACTCAGGTTATGGTCCCCTTAGCCATTGGAAAGTATGAAGATGAGGTTCTGTGTGATGTCTTACCTATGGAGGCTGGTCACATTCTTCTTGGAAGGCCGTGGCAATCAGATAGACGTGTGATGCATGATGGATATGAAAACAAGCACACCTTTGAGTTTAAAGGAAGAAAGACCGTTCTTGTGCCACTAACTCGTAAAGAAGTACAACAAGATCAACTTCAGCTACAAACTCAGAAAGAAACCGACCTCAAAGCTGAACCAACCAAGCAACGGAACTTTTATGCCAAGTCTGGTGATGTTACGAGGACTCTCTGCTCTAACTTACCTATTCTATTGGTCATCTATAAGGAAACACTCTTGAGTTTACCTGATCTTGCACCGGTGTATCCGAATGAACTTGTTGAGCGTTTGCAGGAATATAAAGATGTGTTTCCTGAAGATAACCCCATTGGACTACCACCAGTAAGAGGGATAGAGCACCAAATCGACTTTGTACCTGGTTCTACCCTTCCTAACCGGCCAGCATACAGAACTAATCCGGTGGAGACTAAGGAGCTACAAAGACAAGTGGAGGAACTGATGGAGAAAGGCCACATCCGTGAGAGCATGAGTCCTTGTGCTGTACCAGTGCTTCTAGTGCCCAATGTTGAGATGAGGTGATTGTGGAGATGAGGTAATAAAGAGATGGAGTCTTGGAGGTTCAGGGATCAGTTAGAGAAGAGAAGTGTTGAGGTTGAGACAGTAACTCCAAAGTTACCACAGTAACTTTGGAGAGTTACCACAGTAACTCTAGATAAGGGAAACTAAGGCAGATTGAGAAGTTACCTTGCATCTATGAGTCTGGAAAGGAGGATTTCGTCCAAGCTGTGTGGATAAGGCAAGAGGATAAGAGAAGAGCACAGCTGAAAAGGAGAAACTACTTTACAGCCTGTCCAAGCATGTGAAGCCTCTCAGCCAAGTATTTCAAACCAGAGTGGCCAGCTAGCTTTGACTTCACATGCTTTGAGTCCCATTTCGAAATCCCTTGTATCCCCATCTATATATACTTGTAAACCATCTCATTAATCATTTAATGAAGTTTTAAGTCGCTATCTCTCTATTCTCTCACTAAAATCTCTTAATCTCTTTAATCTTTGAACCTTATTATCTCTGGTTGTTTGAATCATGCTCTAAAACACAAAAGTGTTTATGGTATCAGAGCCTGGTTGATCAAAAGGGGAGAGTGTGATTTCTTTTTCATAAAAATCTGGGTGTTCTTGAGTGTTCTTGGTGTTCTTGAGTTCTGGTCTTTATTATCTGAGTGGTGTGAGATATTCTGATGGATTCAAACTATCTCAATATGGAAATGAAGCACAGATCGAGTACAACCATGGATCTTGAAGAAGAGAGGGGTGGCGCTTGGTCAAGATGGGCTAAGAAAGCTTTGGAAAGCTGTGGCTTGGAGGAGACAACAAGATCGAGTCTTGAAGAGAAGAAAGGGAGAGAAAACGAGTTGGCTTGGTCATCTTGGATGAAAACAACTTTGGAAAGCTGTGGGATTTGGATTAATCATGTAAAGGAAAAAACTTTAAAGGAGAGAGCTGCTGAGGAAAACCAGACAGCAAAGGAAGAACTTTTAAAGGAGAGAGCTGCTGAGAAAGATCAGACAGCAAGTTTGGAGGAGATTCATGTAAAGGTAGAACCTTTAAAGGAGAAACCTTTGAAGGAGATAGCTTCTGAAGAAGGTCAGACAGCAAGGTTGAAGGTTCATGAAGCCAAGGGTGTGATCCACAATCTAAGACAAGGAGAGGACGAGTTGTATCAGCTTGTGGGGAGGCTGAGAGAAGTAGGATCAGAGTTGGGTATGGTGAAAACACATACAGCAAAACCGAGTTGTTGTCAAGGAAGGAGGAAGCAAGATGTGATCTTTAACTTTCTTATGAAAGAGATATGTGAGCTGGTTAAACACATTTAGGCTTGAGATTGGCCTGTTTCTTGTCTAAGTTGGGCTGAGCTGCTTCCTTGTCCAATCCGTTCAAGCTACTCTTCTCCTGCTCGTATAAGTTGCCTAGATCAGCTCCTGGTTCACTCTCAATCATCTCATCAAGGTTAGAATCTGTGACTTGCTCAATCAAGGTTGCATCATCCCCTCCTCCTTTAAGAGGATTTGACCTCAAATCCGAATCATCTGCCACAAAAGGAATCAAGTCAGCAATATTGAAAGTAGAACTGACAGCATACTTACCTTGAAGATCTATCTTGTATGCATTGTTGTTGATGCGTTCAAAAACTTTGAATGGTCCATCAGTTCTTGGTAAGAGTTTGGATTTTCTTTCATCAAGAAACCTATCCTTTCTTAAATAGATGAATACCAAGTCCCCTGGCTCTAGAATCAACTCACGTCTCTTCTTGTTGGCCTGTTTTGCGTATTCCTTAGTCCTCTCGTCAATGTTCTTCTTAACTAAGATTTCTATAGATCTTGAATGTAAAAGAGAGATTAAGAGAGTTTTAGAAAGAGATTAAAGAAGAGATTTGAAAATTAAAGACTAAAGAGAGATTTATGAGACTAGAACCATTCTGAAAATGCTTATGAGACTCTCATTACTTGCTTAACGTTTACAGGAAGAGATTACAAGTATATATAGCTAAAGAGATAAGGGCATTCGACATAAGGAAGGTTAAATAAGCATGTGAAGTCCAAAGGGGAGCGTCCGGGGAACCAATGAGATTACTCCCACGTATGAGGTTATTCTGACCAGCTTGCTCTTCCTTCCAGCTGCTGACAGCCTGTCAGGACTCGCCAGCTTCTTCCCTCAACGGTCTGATCCAATAGTGACCAGCGTCCATTTCAAACCTTCTCCCTCACTTAGTAACATCGATCACTTGTGGAGAAAGGTTGAGACTGAACATTACTTGGTGAGTGATCCGTACGGCCGGCCGTACTGTCCGTACGCCTCGTCTACTTGCCCTATTTGTGCACATACTCCCATTCTATTCCTCTCCTCATGTAGAACACCTTCTCATCTCAACACTCTCCCTCAACCTTGACCATGTGGAACAAGTCAAGCTTGGACAGCCATGAGATCTCCCTCGTTAAAAAACTCACCAAGGAAAACCCATTGGGATAAAACCTTGATGAGGGAAAGAGAGTAAAGATCCCATGACTAAGGGGACTAGCTTCTCTTCTTCCCAAGATCAATGAGGCCCAGCCTCACATGGATGGACTCCATTGTCTCTTGTCTCGCAGCCTTAGTGAACATATCAGCCAACTGATCCTCACTCCTTGTATAGCACGGCAAGATGACTCCAAGGACAATCATTTCCCTCACCTTGTGGCAATCTAGTTCAATGTGCTTGGTTCTCTCATGAAACACCGAGTTGGATGCAATGTGGATGGCAGCCTGGTTGTCACAATGCATGGTCATTGGCGTGGCTTGATCAATCTCCAAATGCTTCAGTATCCCTTTGATCCAAACCAGCTCATTTGTCAGCTTCAGAATGGCCCTATACTCAGCTTCTGCACTAGAGCATGAGACCATCTTCTGCTTCTTGCTCTTCCAAGTAACCAGGTTCCCACCAATGAAAGTCAATATTCAGTAGTTGATCTTCTATCTGATCTATCTCCTGCTCAATCTGCTTGATAATAGCCCACCACCTCAGTGCTTCTATTGCAGCCCATTGACACACCTAGATCAGGTTTTCCATTCAGGTACATTAACAGCCTTTCCACCATACGCCAGTGATGCTCCTTTGGAACTTGTATATGCTGGCTCACCTGATTCACAGCAAAACAAATATCAGGACGTGTGATAGTCAAGTATATAAGCTTACCCACAAGCTTTCTATAAAGCTTTGGATCATGGAATGGCTTTCTATCCTCAAGCTCCCCCTCACGTGGAACCTTATACCCATCCTCCATGGGCATCTTGGCTGTCTTCCCTCCATAGACACCTGCATCTTTCAAGAGATCAAGTGTATATTTCCTTTGAGAGATGAACAAGCCTTTCTTGGATCTACACAACTCAATTCCAAGGAAGTATTTCATCTCTCCCAAGTCTTTAATCTCAAAAACAGATTTGAGGAACTCCTTGGTAGTTTTGATACCATCTTTATCACATCCAGTGATGATGATATCATCAACATACACAAGGATCACAATGATACCTGAGGGCGTGGTGAGTAAGATTTCTATAGATCTTGATGAATAAAAGAGATTATAAAAGAGTTTAAGAAAGATTAGAGAAGAGATTTGAAGATTTAGAGACTAATATGAGATTAAGAGACTTAGAGACATTTCGAAAAACACAATGAGACTCTCATAACTTGCTTAGCTTTATTAATGATGAGGTTACAATATATATAGTCTCGGATACAAGGGTTTCATTAAGCTAAGAAGATAAAGTAAGCATGTGTAGTCAAAGAAGGGTGGAGCGTCTAATTCAAATCATCCAATAGAAAGCTCCACACGTATGAGACCAAGACCAAAGAGCTCTTCCTTTCCAGCTGCTGACAGGCTGTCAGGACGCGCCTATCTGATCCTCTCCAACGTTCGGATCAGACCAAGACCAAACCTTCTTTCTCATCTAGGCAATATCAACCATCTTCTTCCTTGTGCTTCACTTCACTTAGTTACCGCGGTAACTCACTTGTACGGACACAGTAAGTTCGTACACTTCACCCTAAGTTTGCACAACCTCAGAATGTGTAGAATGATCTAGCCTGATGTTGTCTTCATTGAGTATTCCGTACGGCCGTCCGTACAGGCCGTACTTCTCACCCTATTTGTTCACATACTCCCATTCTCTTCTTCTCTTCATGTAAACCCTTTCTTTATCTTCAACTCAGCTCCTCATCTCAACACTCCCCCTCAAGCTTGACCATGTGGAACAAGTCAAGCTTGGAGAGCCATGAGATCTTCCTCATTAATAACCTCACCAAGAAAAACCCATTGGGACAAAACCTTGATGAGGGAAAAATAGTAAAGATCTCATGACTAAGGGGACTAGCTTCTCTTCTTCCCAAGATCAATGAGGCTCAGCCTGATATGAATGGACTCCATTGTCTTTTGTCACGTAGCCTTAGTGAACACATCAGCCAACTGATCCTCACTCCTTGTATAACACGGCAAGATGACTCCAAGCACAATCATCTCTCTCACCTTGTGGCAATCTACTTCAATGTGCTTGGTCTCTCATGAAACACCGAGTTGGATGCAATGTGGATGTCAGCTTGGTTGTCACAATGCATGGTCATTGGCGTGGCTTGATCAATCTCCAAATGCTTCAATATTCCCTTGATCCAAACCAGCTCATTTGTCAGCTTAAGCATGGTTCTATACTCATCTTCAGCACTAGAACATGAGACCACCTTCTGCTTCTTGGTCTTCCAAGTGACCAGATTCCCACCAATAAATGTGCAATATCCAGTAGTTGATCTTCTATCTGATCTATCTCCTGCACAATCCGCTATAATTTTAGAGAATAAGAGAAGGTGTTGAGAGATTAAGAGAGATTTGAGAGAGATTAAGGAGATTAAGAAAAGATTTAAGAGATTAAATAATATATCATGATGAACACCAAGAACAAACGAGAGAGAGACTCATAAACTCTGCTTAGACTAATAATAGAGAGGGTTTACAATATATATAGATGAGATACAAGGGCTTTCAGCTAAGTAAAGTCTAGCAAGCATGTCAGGTCAAAGGAAGAAGGGAGTGTCTATTTGAAAAGAGCCAATGGGAGGAGCCACATGCTTTTGGCATCAAGGTATCTTTGTGCTTGATCCTGACAGTCTGTGCCAGCCTGTCAGACGCGCCTATGATCTCTTCCAACGGTCATATGCTTGCAAGGTAAAGAAGAGAAGTAACCATGCGGATTACTTCACCCGGGTAACTCCTTTTTACCCTGGTTGAGACTCTTGCCTAGTACGGCCTCTTGTACGGACATTGTACGGACGCCTATGCCAAACTCTCCCAAATGATCTCCTCTTCATGTTTCTCAACTCCTCATTCTTCACATGTAACACCTCACATCTCAACATCCGCATAACAATAGTGCTTCTGTTGCAACCCATCCACATATAATCTTTAGAGATTATGAGACAATATGAAAGGAATTTCGAGATTTAGAGGAGATTAAGAAAGATTAGCTAAGAATAGATTAAAGACTAATGGAGAATAATGTTTAAAGAGAGACTTAAGAGACTCAAATCTTTCTTAACATTAACCAGAGAGTTTACAAGTATTTATAGCTCGGATAATACAAGGGTTTTCAAGATGGGATTAAGAGAAAGCATGTGAGGTCAAAGGAAGAAGGAGCGCCATTTCAAACTCGTCCAATAGGGAGCCTCACACGTACCAGAGCTTGACCAGCTGCTTTAGCCTTTCCAGCCTTATCCAGGCTGTCAAGGGACGCGCCCTTCTTATCTCCCAACGGTCTGTCCTTCTTGCTTCAAACCTTCTTCTTCCATAAGTGTCTTTGGCCATTCTTCCCTTTGAGTCTTCTTTTACCACATTTACCTCAGTAACTTATTTTCACCACAGTAACTCTTCTTGTACCTAACATGGTAACTTTCTCTTAATCTCATTTCCTCACCCAAGTACTTCTTACACTCCATATCAAGCTCTCTCTTCAACACTCCTCCTCAAACTTGACCATATGGAATAAGTCAAGCTTGGACAGCCATGAGATCTTTCTCATTAAAAACCTCACCAAGGAAAACCCATTGGGACAAAACTTTGATGAGGGAAAAAGAGTAAAGATCTCATGAAGAAGGGGCTCAGCTCTTCTTCTTCCCAAGATCAATGAGGCCCAAACGGATATGAATGGAATCCATTGTCTTCTGCCTTGCTGCCTTTGTAAACACATCAGCCAGCTGGTCTTCACTTCTGGTATAGCGTGGTAGAATGACTCGAAGCACTATCATCTACCTTACTTTGTGGTAGTCAACATCAATGTGCTTGGTTCTCTCATGGATGACCGAGTTGGATGCAATGTGGATGGCAGCCTGGTTCTCACAATGCATAGTCATAGGAGTAGCCTGATCAATCTCCAAGTGCTTCAATATCCCTTTGATCCATACCAGCTCGTTTGTCAACTTTGTGGGAACCGAAATTCACACCGTCGATTTTAATGAATAAGATTGCGGAAGAAAGCCAAGTTAACCCGACTTTCCCTGAAGGTCCGGATTCTCTGCGACAGCCAACGACAAGTGACCGAATAAATGCGGAAAAGGTTTTGTTAAGATTTGGGACTGGACCTTAAGAAAGGCTGCCTACGTACCCTTTCGAGGATCAAGTCGGACGTAGTTCAGTTTAGAAAGAATTGAACAAGAGATCGAACCGTCTGGGCGGGTTCGTCTAGTATGAGCGTTTGTCATAGAAACAGGCATGTCGAAGATAACGCCTAGAGTTTCTATGTGCGGAGCTCTGAAGTAAAAGAATCGTCCGATCCTTCCGAGAGGAGGAGATTTATGGCAGAGGCGCCAGACGTTCTAGGGCCTGCCTTGCTAGTCTAACCGCCTAAATTCTAAGTTCTATCAGCTAACAGGAGCTCTCTAGGTCTCCAATCTAGGATTTTCGGATCCTCTTCTCCTCTGCTCTTGCTCTCCTTATATACCCACTCCTAGGTCGGTTTGCCTTAGGATGATGGACCTCGCCTTTGGGCCCAAGTTTATCTCTTCAGGAAGTATTCCATTTTCGTCGATCTTTGTAATTATCCTCGAGTTTTTCCCTATTTTTCGGTGACTTGATGTTTATCCGATGTTCGGGAAATCGGATAAACCGTCATAGCCTGATTGGGCCTGAATTCTTAAAATCGTAAGTAAGTCTGTGGACTTGTCTTAAGTCGTTGAACGTTTTATACGATTTCTCGGAAAGACTATCTTGTAAAATAAAGCGCATAGCCTAAAGGATCGATGTTCGAGTTAATCGATCTTGTTTTATGCGATATCTTCTACGAGAAATCCAATCCTTCTATTTTTTGTCGTAAAACATCGAGGACGATTCCAACCGAATCGAAATATGTTCATTCCGTAGCCGTGATCGTACCAAACTCACGAGGATCGATCCAAAACAGGCCAAGATGGGATCAGACCAAGCATGATGGGACCGAGACCAGGACAAAGGCCGTCGACCGGCGTCAGAGGGCTTGCCGCCGGCACCAGGCCAGCTTGCGGGACGTGTGCTGCCGACGCCAGGCCGGCCCGCATGACGCGTGCGCTGGCGGCCGTGCCGCCCGCCGGCGCCAGGCGGTGCCGCCCGCCGGAGTCAGGCGGTGCGGCCCGCCGTGCCATGCCGGGTGCCGCCGCCGGTGCCATGCGGTGCCGCCCGCCAGGCGGCTCGCGTGGCGCGTGCCGGCGCCAGGCGGTGCCGCCGCGGCGCCAGGCGGGTGTCGCCCGTCGGCGCCAGGTGGTGCCCGCCGGCGCCAGGCCGGCTCGCTGATGCGTGCGCCGGCCAGGCCGGTGCCGCCCGCCGCCAGGCCGGGTGCCGCCGCCGGCGCCAGGCCGGTGCCGCCGGCGCCAGGTCGGCGTCGCCGCGCCAGGCGGGTACGCCGGGCGCCAGGCCGGCTCGCGTGACGCGTGATGCGTGCCGCCGGCTCCAGGCGTCCGGTGCCAGCACGGGCGTTTTGAAGATCTCGGCGAGGGCTTCGATTTGATATCTTGATCGTTTTCTGGTTTCTCACGGTTTGAGAGAACGACCTCTTCAAGTTTCGAGGAAGATTCTTTTGTGTTTAGGGTTTTGTGGTGATCGAACCTTGATGTCCTTGGGCGAGCGGACCGATCTTTCCTGGGACTCTCGTACGCGCACGCCCGTAGTCTTCCGATCTTACTTTCAAGAAGTGTTTCACGAAGAACCCATAAGTAAAAAATAATCCTAGCCGTTGATTTCGAGATAACCGTTTTCGACCCCACCAGAGAGTGGATATTCTAATTTGAGAAAATCTCGTATAACTTCTTTTCAAATTATCCGAGACTTTTTGTTTTGAGAAATACTTTCCAGAGACTTTCAGTCATTGATTCCGTCGTGACCGATTTTGACACCAACAAACTTCAGCATGGCTCTATACTCAGCTTCTGCACTAGAACATGACATCACCTTCTGCTTCTTACTCTTCCAAGTAACCAAGTTGCCACCAATGAAAGTGCAATAACCAGTAGTTGATCTTCTATCAGACCTATCTCCTGCCCAATCTGCATCACAATAGCCAACCATATCTGTACTTCCATTACAGCCTATCCACACACCTAGATCAGGTGTTCCATTCAGGTACATCAGCAGCCTTTCCACCATACGCCAGTGATGCTCCTTTGGAACTTGCATATGCTGGCTCACTTGATTCACAGCAAAGCAAATATCAGGACGAGTGATAGTCAAATATATGAGCTTACCAACAAGCTTTCTATAAAGCTTTGGATCATGGAATGGCTTGCTGTCTTTTAGCTCCCCCTTACGTGGAACCTTGTACCCATCTTCCATGGGCATCTTTGCTATTTTTCCTCCATAGGCACCTGCATCTTTCAAGAGATCAAGTGTATATTTCCTTTGAGAGATGAACAATCCTTCCTTGGATCTACACAACTCAATTCCAAGAAAGTATTTCATCTCTCCCAAATCTTTAATCTCAAACACAGATTTAAGAAACTCCTTGGTAGTCTTGATACCACCTTTATCACTTCCAATGATGATGATATCATCAACATACACAAGGATAACAATGATACCTAAGGGTGTGATGAGAGTGAAGAGAGTGTGGTCAAGCTCGGACTTCCTGAATCCTCTTCCATTCAATGTTGTGCTAAGCGTATGATACCAGGCTCTTGGTGATTGCTTAAGACCATAGATAGCCTTCTTAAGCCTTAGCACATCCCCTTTCTTCACCAAATGTTCCAAACCAGGAGGTGGATACATATAGACCTCATCTTCAAGCTCTCCTTGCAAGAAGGCATTCTTTACATCCATTTGCCACAACCCCCATCCAAGATTCACAGCAAGAGATAGTACAATCCTGATTGTATGAAGCTTAGCAACAGGAGCAAACATGTCTATATAATCCTCTCCCTAAGTCTGAGTAAACCCTCTTGCAACAAGCCTTGTCTTATTCCTATCAACAGTCCCATCAGGTTTATACTTGATTGTGAAAATCCATCTTCTCGTAACTGCCTTCTTTCCCTTTGGTAACTCACTCTCATACCATGTGTCGTTTTTAATCATTGCACCAGCTTCATCATTCACAAAATCTCTCCATTCTTGAATCATCATGGCTTCTTCATAACTTCTTGGCACATAGCTCTTATCTAAGCTCACCATAAAGCTGCAATGCTCTTCAGGATATTGGGAAAAGGAACACACGGCCTGGGAAGGATGCCCAACCGCCTGGGCATTGTAGTACACACGAGTGTTTACCCAGTTGGAGGGATCCTTCCTCTCCGTGTGCTTCTCCTTAACGCTGGTTGTGGAGTTGGTTGTGATGGCTGCTCAGCTTGTGCTTCTTCTTCTTGCGCATCTTCACTATGCTCTTCTTCTGGCTGACTTGCTTCAGCTCCATCTAGATGATGATCACCAGGTTCCACACCTTGATCATGAGAGTCAGAACTCTCTTGACCATTTTCTTGGCCATTTGAACTCTCTCCCCTCTCCTGGTTGAGATGTTCTGATCCACTGCCCCCTTCATGATCAAGGTGGGGAGCAGATATGTCACCAGCAGCTGGTGTACTTATTTGAACACTTGTGCCTCCTGATGTAATTCCAAGTCCTTCTAATATGATCCTTAAGGTGGCAGCTCTGTCCGAGGTGAGATCCTTCAGGTCTTCTTGATTCTGCTCTTCATAATACCCCCTTTCTTCAACAAACTTCACTTCTCTAGACACCAGCACTCTTCTAGTATCCGGATCATAGCACTTGTAGCCCTTTTCAGAAGAGGAGTACCCAATGAACATTGCTCATGTACTCCTAGCTTGAAGTTTGTTTCTCAGCTCACCCGGAACCATTACATAGCATAGACACCCAAAAACTCTCATGTGCTCCAAGGAAGGCTTATACTTGTTTAGCCCTTCAAATAGAGCTTTCCCTTCCAAGACTTGAGTTGGAGTTCTGTTTATAATGGAGCTTTCCCTTCCAAGACTTGAGTTGGAGTTCTGTTTATCAAATAGCAAGCAGTGGTAACAGCATCACTCCAAAAACTCTTAGGGACATTAGCTTGAAACATCATAGATCTGGCGACTTCTATCAAATGCCTGTTCTTCCTTTCAGCCACTCCATTCTATTGAGGAGTGTAGGGACAGCTTGTTTGATGAAGGATGCCATGCTGAGATAGGTGATGCTTGAATGCTTGGCCAGTGTAGTCACCACCATTATCAGACCTGAAAATCTTAATTTTGGCATGATAATGGTTAGTCACATATGATTGAAAATTTTTAAATGCATCAAGAACCCTATCTTTGGTTGGGATTAGTGTTAACCACGTGTATTTAGATTTTTCATAAATGGATTAGACATAATACTTATGAGATTCCCTAGATAAAGAAGGAGCAGTCCAAACATCTGAATGAATAAGATCAAAGCATTTCTCATAAACAGTACTAGACTTGGGAAAAACATTTTTACAATGCTTGCCTAAAATACAAGCTTTACATTCATTATTCTCAAAAGAAACACCTGGCAACATCAGTTTCAAAGCCTTATTATGAGGGTGTCCTAATCTAGCATGCCACAATGCATTATTATTTAGACTAGAAGCAGAAACAGAGGTAAACGAGCAGCTAATACCAGAAACAGGAGCAAGATCTTTGAACATATATAAGTCTCTTTTAGTTGTTGAACTGAAGAGCAGAAAGAAGCTTGTGCACAAATAGGGCAAGCTTCATGTGATCTCTAGAAGAAGTTCAGCAAAGCTTCAAGAATGTCTTGAAGCATCTATCATGGGAGAAGTTAAGTCCAGGAAGGGTTTAGACTGATCTTAAGAAGAGAATGGAGATGGCTGGATTGAGTTGGGTCTGGTGCAAGAATAGGGTCAGGAGTCTACTAGGCTTCAGAAGGGTGAGATAAGCTCCAGTAGTGTCCTGATGGTTGTGCAAAGATAGGGCCAAGTCTAGGAGGGACTTAGAAGCATGTGTGGGAGCAAATGGGTGAGTGTGCAAAGATAGGGCGAGGCCTGTACGGAATGGGCGAGTGTGCAAAGATAGGGCGAGGCCTGTACGGACCAGGCTCGACCAAAGATGTTCAAACTCGACCATTTGGGAGTTTTATGAGTTGTGCAAAAATAGGGCGCAGCCTGACATCAAAAGAAAGCTTATGGAGTGTCTTGTGCAAGAATAGGGCAGCTTACAGTGGGTCTGGACGAAAGGATATGGTTCTGATCTTATGGCATCAAATGGGAATCAAAGGAGATGCCATTGGAGTGTGATTGGGTAGTTTGGTCATGGACAGGCTGGCCTTGACTCTAAAGACAAGAGAAGCCACGACCATGAACCTTGACTGATCTGTGGGAAGGTTAAGAGGGGCCTAAGGAGAGCAAATCACAAGCCAGCCTTCCCCTTCCCCATTTTGAATTAAAGCAAGGGTGTCAGCCTTATCCTTCCAGACTTCAGATATTACAATCAAGACCATCTCATCCACACCATCCATTTCTCTTATGCATTTCTAGCCTTTAGATTTAGGTTTATGAGTTTGCAAGTTGTAAAGAGCATATATAAGCTCTTAGTTGGCGTGTGTAATCTCTTAAGAGAGTAGGGGGGGGGGGGTTTCTCCTTCTCCTTCATGGAAATAAAAGTTTGTTCTTGAATCTGAAACTCTCTCTAATCTCTAATCTTAATCTCTTAGTCTCTTATCCATCTAAATCTTTTTATTTTATTTTTTGAATGCAAGTATAATAACAAACCTTTTTATTTTATTTTTTGAATGAAAAACAAGAACTAGCAACTTTAAACAAAACAAGGGACGAGATGCATGAGAAAAGATGATGAACTACTTAGATGCCAAGACACAAACGATTTTTATGGGTTTTTCAAATGAATCAATGCAAACAAACTCCATGATTGATAAACTATATGATTGTTTCTCTTTTTTTTTATATGAATGCAAAGAAGAAAACGAAATGCAGTTATAAGATCTAAAAGGATAGAAACAACCTGATGCTGAGGAACTTCGGCTATGATACCAGAAATGATACAAGCCTAGGCTGACAAAGGCTGTAGGATCTCCAAGCAAGAGAGAAGGAGCCGATCTATCACAAGGGTGATCCAGCTTTGGACTGATCTAATCAACCAAAGGGATCTGGACAGGAACTGATGGATTGAAGTGCACCACACGAGAGGTGGAAGGCTCGTTATACAACACAGGTTTCTCAAAGACGTGGAGGTACTGGTCTCACAAGGCAAAGAGAAGAGAGGGCGAGTTCTTGCTTAGAGAGCTCTAGGGTTTTCTTTAGAAGAAAAGTTTTTAAATTATTCAAGTGTACTTTCAAAGAGGATTTGAGAAACATATAAATAAGACTAGAGGAACAGGCTCCTGTAGGTCACGAGTTGTAAAAGAAATAAAACTATAGTCTAAGATGAAAACATAAAAATAATGACATAAGTCTTCATAGCCTTGGGCGATGTGTAAGCAGGTTGTGGCCTCATTAGAAACTTTCCTCTGGAAAACCCATTTGGGACAAAACCAAGAGCAAGGAAAAGAGCACACACAAAGAGCTTGGCCTAGTTGCTAGCTCCGTCCAAGAGAAGTTGATCTGGTAACGATCATCAAGTTGTTGTGGCTTTGTTCCGGAATGAGTGGGCATACATCTTCACTTGGTGCTTGATTCTTCTTGGCCAGTTCTCTCTTTGGACCATCTTTCTTTAAGCTTGAATCCTCAATCTTCAAGGCGTCTTTCTTGATAGTGTCTTCAGTAACTTCATCAGCTGGTTAAAGTTGTGTTCAACCTGTCCAATATCAGAAGCAAGCATCATGCTCTCATTAAAGTTGTGTTCAAGTACTTTAGCTCTTTGTCTAGTTATAGCTCCCTCAAACACGGTTGGCACTGGCACTTCTTGAGCTGTCTCTGGCTTGGTTATCTTGCTGATCATGTCTTGGATATCTGGCTCAGTTATGTCTGGTTCTGGTTCTGGCTGAATGTCCTCATCACTATATAGACACATTTGCTCCGGTTGCTAAGCTTCACACAATCAGAATTGTGTTATCTCTTGCTGTGAACCTGGAGTGGGGCTTTGGCAAATGGATGTGAAGAATGCATTCTTGCAAGGAGAACTTGAAGATGAGGTCTATATGCATCCTCCACCTGGTTTGGAACATCTTGTGAAGAAAAGAAATGTGCTGAGACTAAAGAAGGCTATCTATGGCCTCAAGCAATCACCAAGAGCATGGTATCACAAGCTCAGCACAACCTTGAATGGTAGAGGGTTCATGAAGTCTGAGCTTGATCACACACTCTTCACCCTCACCACTGTAAGTTTGATGAAGAATAATAGCAAGAACACTCAAGAACAAGTGAGAAGGAGATAGTTTGATCCGGAATTAAAAGAGAGAGAGAGAGTAGGGTTTTGTTTATGTCGCCAAGTATGGAGAGAATAAGGAAGGACTTTATTTCCGTAACTTAGACATAAAGGGGTTACAACATATTTAAAGCCAATCAGGAGAGAGCAAGAATGAATAAACAAAGGAAGTCAAACCGAGGGATAGTGACAGCTCCCAACGGCACTCTCCCTTAACCAAGACATGTGACTTATATATTAAACTACTCCCACTTGCTCTCTTCAGCTCCAACGGTCTCCTCTTGTATTTGAAACAACTTGATCGACATTACAAAGTGTTCCTTTGCTTCCAAGATGAGCTTACCCACTAGTCTCCTATATTGCTTTGGATCATCAAATGGAGTTGCTTCATACTCCCCCTCGCATAAAATCTTGTACCCATCTTCAAGTGGAGTCTTTGCTGGCTTCTCTCCAAGCATACCTGCTCCATTCAAGAGATAAAGTGTGTACTTTCTTTGGGATAAGAAGAGCCCTTCCTTGGATCGGCACACTTCTATTCCAAGAAAGTACTTTAGCTCTCCAAGGTCCTTAATATCAAATACAGACTTTAGGAAAGCTTTAATGGTTTGTATACCTTCCTTGTCACTCCCTATGATGATGATATCATCAACATACACAAGGGTGACTACTATACCTTGCTGGCTGGTGAGAGTAAAGAGGGTGTGGTCTGCTTCAGATCGGTTGAATCCCCTTCCATTTAAAGTGGTGCTGAGTTTATTATATCAGGCTCTTGGGGATTATTTTAACCCATAGATAGCTTTCTTGAGTCTGAGCACATTTCCTGATTTAACCATGTCTTCAAGGCCAGGAGGAGGTCGCATGTAAACTTCATCCTCTAGTTCTCCTTGAAGGAATTCATTCTTCACATCCATTTGGCATAAGTCCCACTCCAAGTTGGTTGCAAGTGAGAGAAGGATTCTGATGGTGTGAAGCTTTGCGACTGGTGCAAAGGTGTCCAAGTAATCTTTTCCATAGGTTTGAGTGAATCCTCTTGCAACTAGCCTTGTCTTCTTCCTTTCTGGCTTTCCATTGGCTAAGTACTTAATTGTGTTGAGCACCCTGCTTGTTACAGCCTTCTTGCCTTTGGGGAGTTCAGCTTCAAACCATGTACCATTCTTACTCATGGCACCAATCTCATCTTCTACTAAGGCTCTCCATTAATCATCTGCCATCAAAAGTCTTTGGAATCCATTCCTGATCCAAGTTGCTCATGAATGCTTGGCGTTCTTCTGGATATTGGGCCAAAGAACACATGGCTTGCACTGGATCAGCTACTGCATTGGCATTGAAGTAGACTCTTGTATTCTTCCAGTTCTATGGTCCATATCTGATTCTGGTGCTTCTCCTTAATGGTTGTACCTGTTCTGCCTCAACTTCTTTTAGATCATCCTCATTTTGTACAGAAGTGTCTTGCTGTCCATCCTCTGCTTGTTCTTCTTCCCCATCTTGATCATGAGTTCCAGAACTTGAGGTCTTGCATATTTTCATATATTTAGCCATCTTTTTATTGCATTTATGAGTTGTAGGCTAAGGTTTAGGCATGTCTAGGATCATTTTGCATTCATTTCTCCTTATCAGGTGTTGGAGTGTGCTTTGGTGAGATTTGAGGTGTTTGGGAACCTTATGACCCAAAAAGAAGTGAAGAATCAAGATTGGCCATAAGAAGAGAAGTGAAATCAAGAGATGAGAGTTGGACCGGATAGCCTAGACCGGGTACACATACCCGGTCGGATCAGATTGGATCAGCACGTCCGGATGACCGGGTTGATGCGTCCGGACACAAGCAACCGGACGGGAGAAGAGACGGACGGCCGGGTATACACGTCCGGGTAGGGACACCCGGTCAGGAGGAACCTGGAGCAGACCAGTCCGGGGTGGCCAGTCCGGGTAGGAGCACCCGGACGATGAGAAGCCGACGGACGGACCGCGGAGACGCGTCCGGGTAGGAGCACCCGGACGGGAGATCAAGACGCGGCCAGACCGAGGGACGACCGGGGTGGCCTGTCCGGCTAGAAGCACCCGGTCGTGAAGAGGATGCTGAGAACCGGGGTGAGACGGCCGGCTTGGTGAACCCGGACGGAGCAAGGGACGCGGCCAGCTGGACGGCCGGGTAACCTGGACCGGGTTGGATAGTGTTGGTTCACCTCTGACCGAATTTTATGCTCCATTCCCATTGGTTTAGACCCATTTAGCTCAAGGACTTTTTAGTAATCTTGTTTTATGTTTCTAGGGCTTTTAAGCCTAACTATAAGTACCCCTGTTATCCCTAATTTGGGACTTATGTTATTTTCTATCTAAGAACACAAACCCTTTGACTAAAGCTTCATCTTTGATTCATCATCTCATCTTGTGTTCTTGATTGTTTGATTTCATCTCTTTTCTTTCTCTACATGTTTAAGCTTGAATCTCTCATGGGTTTAAGAATAAGCATGTGGATTAGTGAGTAGATCTATTTAAGATCCATGAATTAGGGTGATTGAGAGTGATTAAGTGTAGATCCAAGGTGCTTAGTGTTAGATCTATCCTTTCCTTGCATTGATTTGGTGTTCTTAATGCTATATTTGAGTTGCCCTCTCAAGCATAGAGCCATAGGTATTTCATGCCCGGAAGGTGTTCTATGAAATGCCTGAACCAACTCATCTATGCTTTTAGCTTGCTTTGCCTAAGGGATTAGTTGTCAAAGAAGCTAAGATTGATATTAGACTCATTCTCCATGTTTGCTTTGATCATTACAGCCAAAGGGATTTGGTGTACTTGGGTGATCATTGCAAAAGAACATTCATCTAGGGATAGAGCTTGCTTAGTTTTGTTGTCTAGGCATAAGGAATTAGATTGATTGAAAAGTTGGCATCTTGGATTGAACCTTAATCATTTGAGATCAAGTCCCTATACCCATGGGTCTCATTCTCCTCATAAGAAAGAAAGTTTTACATTTTGTTGCATTTTACTTATTGTCTTAGTTTAATAATCATCCTCTTTAATGATTGCATGTAGATTAAGTATAGACTTGCATTCCCTTTGCTTTGTGGTCACTTAGAACTGGTTCGACAATCTTTTATACTACATCATTTGATTAGGACCTTTGAAAAGTCCTTTCATCAGAACTTTGATGACTTGTTTCTGCTTTTTCTGATTCACTGCCCCCCTCAGGATTAAGGTGGAGAGTTTCAAAAACAGGCTCAGCATGCGGAGCTGCTTAAGTCTGATTCCCTTCTCTCCTTGTTGGCTGGCTAATTCCAAGACTTTCTAGGATGATCCTCAGGTTGTTTGCTCTGTCTGAGGGTGCATGAGAGAGATCTTTTAGGTTATCCCAGCTCTTCTCATCATAATATTCCTTAGATTCCAGAAATTTTACATCTCTTGAGACCATCACTCTCCTAGTGTCTGGTACATAGCACTTGTATCCCTTCTGGTTAGTGGAGTATCCAATGAATTTTGCTTTAACACTCTTAGCCTCTAGCTTGTTCCTTAGTTCACCTGGAATCAATAGAAAACAAGTGCATCCAAACACACGCAAGTGATCAATGGAGGGTCTGGCTTTGTTTAATACCTCATATGGAGAGACATCATGGAGAACTCTTGTGGGGGTACTGTTAATGAGATAGCAAGCGGACACTACAGCATCACTCCAAAATCTCTTTGGGACACTTGTATGGAACATCATGCTTCTGGCTACTTCCATGAGATGTCGATTCTTTCTCTCTGTCACTCCATTTTGTTGTGGTGTGTATGGACAACTTATTTGATGAATGATTCCATGTTTGGCTACGTGATTTTTGAAGTCATTGCTTGTGTATTCTCCACCATTATCTGACCTAAATATTTTTATATTGGCATTAAAAGGATTAGTAACATAGCTTTGAAAGTTCATAAAAGCTTCTAACACTCTATCTTTAGATGGGATTAATGTCAGCCAAGTATATTTAGATTTTTCATCAATAAAGTACTTGTGATTTTCTCTAGAAACACAAGGAGCAGTCAAGACATCAGAATGAATCAAATCAAAGCAATGCTCATAGATAGTACTTGATTTAGGAAAAACAGTCTTGCAATGTTTACCAAGGATACAAGCTTCACAGCTATCATTTTTAAAAGAGAGATTAGGCAACATCAGACTTAAAGCTCTAGAATGAGGGTGACCTAATCTAGCATGCCAAAGAACATCATAAGCAACAACAGGAGTAGAACTAAACGCATAAGGGAAATCAGAACTAAGTTTGGTGTCTTCAACAAAATAGAGGCCGCCCTTGCTCACACCTTTTCCAAGCATCTTACTAGTCCTAATATCCTGAAAATGTACATCATTAGGGCTAAATATAACATTACAGTTGAGATCAGTAGTAGCCTTCTTTACTGAGAGCAAGTTAGAGGTAAAAGATGGCATATAAAAAGCTTTACACTCTTTCTCAAACAGTTTCAGATTTCCTATGCCTTTAATTGGTATCCTATCTCCATTAGCAATTACTACACTTCCTAATGCAGGTTCAACATTGCTAATAAGATTAGAATCCTTAATCATGTGATGTGAAGCTCCTGAATCATTATTCAATGGTTTAGCACTAAGAGATGAATTTAAAAAATTATTCCTAATGTTACCAGAGTTTGCGTTGAGGGCTTTGATCAAGGCCTCAATGTCTGACTTGCGGATGAATGCATCATCTTGAGCAGGATGGGAGGAGGAACCAGCAGCATGAGAAGTGGAGATCATTGCTCTCCCATCATTAGTTGGGCGCATGAACTGAGTTCCTTGTTGACCCGCTTGTTGTGCAGCCTCATGAGCTCTTGCTTGACTGTACCTGGATGGTGGCCTGAGATGGGGTTGAAGAATCCAGCACTGGTGCTTCATGTGTCCCTCCTTCTTGCCATGCCCACAAACACCCTTCCTGCTATCTTGTTTGGCAAAGGCTTTGTTTGCGGTTGCTGCTTCAGCTAGGTGAGCCATGTTTAAGTCTCCCTTGCCACTAAAGAGACCCCAAGAGCCTATCTCCTTCTGAATCTGGCTGCATACATCATCTATGGAAGGAAACTTATCTGCTCTTAAGATGTGCTTGATGAGGTCCCCATAGTTGGTTTTGAGAGTCAGCAGTAGAGCAAACACTTTGTCTTGCTCACGCCTTTCCTCCAAGGCAGCAGGGTCAGCCGTGTGTGGCCTCAGCATCTCAAGCTCTGACCAGAGTGCACTGAACTTCCCAAAGTGGCGGTTGAAGTCCATATCTTCTTGGTTCAGGCAACTGATAGCTTTGTTCACTTCATTGACTCGGCTCAGGTTAGATGTGTTTCCATAAACCTTCTGAAGTGTCTCCCACAGTTGCTTTGCTGTGGTACAGTGAGAGTATGACTCAATAAGAGGAGCATCAAGGGAGCTTTGGAGGATAGAGAGCACCATGAGGTCTTCTTGACTCCATTTATCTTCATCTACCACCATCAGCTCCTTTCCATCTTCTCCTTGGCTGGTTTGCTTTGGCGCCTCACTTGAAGTGATATGGGACCATAAGCCTCTTCCACCAAGAGCGTTCTTAGTCAATCTTGACCAGATAATGTAGTTAGGCCCTTTTAGGGTGACTGGAATTACCACGGTCTTTCCTTGCTCCATCTTGAGTTTGCTATGGACCGTTGGGTAAAAGGAAATTGTTGAGATTTTGAGAAAAGTAAACCGAAAGAATGAAAGAGAATGGGAGTTAGAGTAGCTTTGCGGAATAAATAATAGGTTCAAGAGCTTGTAAGCTCTGATACCATGTAAGTTTGATGAAGAATAAGAGCAAGAACACTCAAGAACAAGTGAGAGAGGGATAGTTTGATCCGGAAATAAAAGAGAGAGAGAGAAGGTTTGTGTTTATGTCGCCAAGTATGGAGAGAATAAGGAAGGACTTTATTTCCTTAACTTATACATAAAGGGGTTACAACATATTTAAAGACAATCAGGAGAGAGCAAGAATGAATAAACAAAGGAAGTAACTGAGGGATAGTGACAGCTCCCAACGGCACACTCCCTTAACCAAGACATGTGACTTATATATTAAACTACTCCCACTTGCTCTCTTTAGCTCCAACGGTCTCCTCTTGTATTTAACAACTTGATCGACATTCTGAAGTGTTCCTTTGCTTCCGAGACACGCTAGGCTGTGGTTGCAAGTTAGGTCTGTCCGTACAAGCTGTACGGTCCAACTCCCACGGCTCATTCTTTTTTACTTCCCTTGTTCACTCTTCATGTACATTGCACCTCATATATCCTCTTTATCTTCTTATGTTCAATAACCACGCCCTCATGTATCATTGTGATCCTTGTGTATGTTGATGATTGATATCACTCAAATTACCCTAAGGAGTGACTTTACTCTCTCAAATAAGAGGTTCAGTTGTAGTACTTAGGGATCGAATCACATAGAGCTAGTGTACAAATAAGATGCAATCTTAATGACTATGCTAGGTTGAAAATAGTTTAAAGTAAAGTGCAGGTTTGCTGAGTAAGGATAAGATTACTCAATTGAAAGGATTTGGTTTTGAAACAATAAAGAAAAGTAGTTAGATTCAGGGTAAGTATTCGGGAATTCAGGATTATAAATACTGTAAAGGCTAACAAGTTGCTTGCATGATATGTCAGAGCTCAACACTTATTAAATGAATCCATCATCTCTCGCATTATTTAGACCATATATTACTTAGATGCTAAATGGTGTTGCGGTCGGCTACTCTGCCGATGGTATCGATCGATGGTTCGATAGGAATATCGACCGATACACCTCTAGCTACGTCAATCGATTACTCTATAGAATTATCGATCGATCTGACTCTAAGCAAGCTTTATCGTGAGTTGATACAATGCTCACCATGATCTTAGATCAGCTTTGCATATCTCAAGAGGGTCATAGCATGTTTAGGATGTTGTCGGTATTGCATGTAATGAACAATGCAATCCAAGTTCATGTTCTAGGTAGCTAAGTTAGAAAAAGCATTAGTGAACAATCCTAACAATAAATATCACAACTATAGCAATTATAGGTTGGGGCTAATCCCTCATATCCTATTTAAACCCTAAATCTAACAAATGAATCTAGTCAGACATGGCTAAGTAGTTCATAGCAACAAGGTAATAATAGAAGTTCATAGACCTATTAGAGGGTGAACACTTAGGTTCCAATCACAAATATCTTTGGATCTCTCCTCTAGGTCTAGAATTCTATAACCTTTGTTAACAAATAAAGAACTAAAAAGAAATAAGTAGAAGGAAAAGAAACTTGTATAAAACTTGTATTGTGCTAAAACTTAAAAACTTTTTGAAAACTTATTTCTATTGCCAAAACACTTAGGCATATAAATATATGAGTTCATTAGGTTAAAAAAATCGTCAGGGGCATTCTTGTAAAACATTACTTTTCTCAAAAATGCTTCTGAACCTGAAAACATACCTAATAGACTCCAAAACATAGATAATAGTAGTAAAAACACTCATATATCATGGGTAAAAACGGGTAAAATCTATGGTATATCAACTCCCCTAGACATAACCTTTTGCTTGTCGTCAAGCAAACACACAGGCAGTCTTTATGAAAGAAGTTTTGAAAAGCAGGGACTAAATCAAATTCAAACTTAGAATCATAACCTTACTTTGTTGCAAACCACATCTAAGAGTCTATCAATCACAGAAGCACATTATGCAATATCCTAATTAAACAACCTTGATCATCTAGCCAACAACTTAGCAATCATGTCTGACTAACCCCTCTACTGATTTCATTTATGTACATAAAAATAAAAGTGCAGGCCTTACCTTGGGAGTATCGATCACAGGATGCAAGGTTGTTCAAACAAGTATCTGGACCTGCAGGTAAAAATTAGTTCCTATCCTCTCTCTCTCTACTATTTCTCTCCTGGTCAAGTCTGCTTCATTTGCAAGAAATTGACCAAGATTGGACAGGCTTCCATGAATCAAGCCTTAATGGTTGCAGCCACCAAGTCCTGTTCACTTCTTTTTGACCAATATCCTAGGATTCATTGCGAAGCAAGTCTTGAAGGGGGTAACCACCAAGCCCTGTTCGAACCCTTTACTTATGAATCAAGTCTTGAGGGGGTAACCGCCAAGCCCTGTTCGAATTCTTTCCTAGTTAATAACTAACTAATCCTAGAACATAATTTTAAGATAATCTTTGAAAATTAAATCTAATTTCGAAAATTAAAGAGAGAGGGTGATAAAACTATCTACACAAGGCTTTTACCTTCCAGACTTGTTTGAAGCATCCGATCCCATGTATACCAAGCACCAAGACAAGCAAAGAATTGTCAGGTTAGGTTGGAAATCAGCTTTGGTTCCTCCAGACAATCAATGAAAGTGTTGTCATAGCTGACAGGTGATCAACTTTAGCATCTATAGTGCATTCTGCATCAACAAATCTAAGAATGGTGCCTAAAAGATTGGTTAGATAAAAAGTGAAAATTTAAATTATCATTATCACTTTCTTGACTCAATAAAAACCATTTTGAAAACATTTTTGGATGAAATCAAAAGGTAAACAGCATCAGTAATCATCCCCCAGACTTAAATCATACACTGTCCCCAGTGTATAACCAGTCCAGTGAAGGCATAGGCAATAATAAAGTACACTGATATCAAAAAAAGTTGAGAACGATATATGTTGGGGTCAAAATCGGTCAAAGACGAAATCATCACCCGAAAATCCTTGAAAGAAAAACCAAGTGACAATCAAAGCCAAGAAACGGGTCGTCGCTTGATAAAACTCACGGGAAGGCTCGTCCACTCCCGTCTGGCGCTGGCGGCAAGGGTCCTGGCGCCCATCCGTGCAATCGTCTCATGATCTCGGGCAATGGCAGCATCTTGGTCCCTTAAATCCAGGTCCGGATCGTCCGAGAACTACGATGATTCTTCCGCAAAGCCTTCACGATTTTTTAAAGGATTCATCTTTTAAACGTCTAAAGCTCGAAGCCTCGTTGCTCACACCCTTGAAGACGGAAAGTCCACAAATCCAAGTCCATCTCAATCCCGATATTCGAGGAGTCTCGTTATATTAGAAACGATTATCTCGAAATCTATGGCTAAAGATCTTCCCAAACTCAAAGATTTCCCGCGCAAACGACTAACAGGGGAAAGATCGAACAACAAAAAACCCACAGACAGCAAGATGGCCTGGCACCGGCGGCACGCGTCACGCGAGCCGGCCTAGCGCCGGCGGCACGCGGGATGCAGGCCGGCCTGGCGCCGGTCCACGGCCCTCGTCCTGGTCTCGGTCCTATCGTGCCCGGTCCGATCCCATCTTGGCTTGTTCGGATCAATCTTCGTAAGTTTGGTACGATCACGGTTATTCTAAACACCAACATCTCGACTATACAAGGAATTGGGGTTCCTTCGGAAACACCGAAACCTTCAAAGACTGTTCTTCGAAAAACGTAAAAGCGTCTAAGCTAGCGTGGCCAAAGCGGCCCGCTTACGATTTTCTGAAAAGGAAGGATAACTATGACGGTTTATCCTTACACAAGAGATAAATGTCAAGTTTCCAGAAGATAAATGTCAAGTTTCCCGATAAACACGAAGATGGACGAAAATGGAAAAAGCCGATTCAGCCCGAGAAGATGAGCCGTCTTAAGAGGTATATAAGAGGCTTTGGGAAAGCAAATCATTAAAAACTTCCAGAGCACTTAGCACTTAGGCGACTTAGCATTCTTTTCTGTTTTCACTAGCGAGCTGCGACTCAACTAGGATAGACTTAGGCAGCGGACTAGCGGACTTTTGACAGCTCTTGTAGCGATTTCTTTTACTCGTTGTACGCTCAAGCGAGAATTCAGAAATAAGATCTCTTTAGCTCTTTCTTTCGATTTTGTTTTCTACAACTTTAATCTCCATTGATTGTATCGTGTGTGGCAGCAGATATCCGGGACCTTCAGGAAGATCGGGTTAACTTCGGTTTTCCTCCAAATCGTTTATCGGAAATTGTGGTGTGAATTTGGTTCCCACGTTTGGCGCTAGAAGGAGGGGTTATGGATCTATCTATCTCGCAACTGCACCGCGCTTCGATCATGTCTACCGCGTCACCAAAGATCAGCCAGAGCTAGGCGGAACACCCGTCGGCCAGCGTTGAAGAATCCAGCTGGAGATCGTCCACGGTCACTGCTGATGCAAACACTGGCTCAGGCAAATGAAGGAACTGTTTACCTCGCCGAACGCAGGAACAACAGACAAACTGATAACCTCGCTTCGCAAAATTGGTGACACTTTAACTGCGAGGAGCAAGTTGCAGCGGATCCACCAAGCGCGCCGCGGCAGAAGACTTCGACGGATCTCGAAGCCGAGAAAAGGATACCTCGAAAGAGCCCACTCGAGAAACAGCTCGAAAGGACAGCAAACGACCTCGCGAACCTTCCACCCCGACTCACGGAAACAAGAGGCGACACGAGCGCATCAATCTGGATATCAGCGACCAATCGGGTCCTTCCGATGAAAGCGCCGACATCCACCTAGGAGGACCGAACCCAGTCCGCTTTCGGCGAGCGGTATCGCCGAAAAGCCCATGACAAAGAGGAAGAAGAACTCTGGATGGAGCAGGAAGAACTCACGGAGGATCAAACTTCGGATCTATTGCGACCAGCGCCGGCAGTCGGAGCGCCCGGTAGCAACAGCGAGATCCATGATCTCCGCGAATCTCTCAAGAAGACCGTGGCGAGGTAAAAGCGGTGAAATCGCCAGATCCATCAGGCGACCAGTTCCGCCCGAGATCAATAGACTTCTCGAGGAAGCACGGAAAACACCATTCACCGCTTCGGATCACGGAAACCGCATCTCGGACCCGGGGAAAATCAAAATCCCGGTCTATGGCGGTGCAGCCGGATCTAAAGGCACCTGCAGTCCTTCCAAATCGCAATGGGTAGGTGCAAACTCCCAGAGCGAGCGAGGCGCGGGTCATTGTCTTCTCTTCGTCGAGCACCTCAAAGCTCGCTCGAATGGTTCTCGAAGGAACTCCATCGGGAGCTTACGCCAACTGGCCTCGGCATTTCTCAAACAATACTCCATGTTCATGGACAGAAGCGTCCGGCGTGGACCTATGGAGTCTAGCTCAGAAGGAGGATGAGTTTCTCCGCGACTTCATCGCGAAGGTTCAAGCTGGTGATGGCCAGGTAACAGGCATCAGCGACAATGTATGTCGGCATACGAGGAAAACTCTGGTACAAGTCAAAGTTCGAAAGTGGATACTACTGGAAAAGCGCGGATGATCAATATACTCTCCACAAAGCAGCGGACTTCATCATCATGGAAGAAGAGATGAAGCTTCTGTCGCAGAACGGACCACAAGCGTCCTCGAAAAAAACCTCTCGTAGCGACAAAACGTCCATCACGAAGGGAAGGCGCCAAGGCGAGCATAACTACGCATCAACTTCGGAGCAAGGCAGAACCTCCGGAAACACCTGGACCAGGAACCAGTACAAGGATAATTCCTACTGCGAGTTCCACGAAACCAGAGGTCACTCCACTGCGAACTGCAAGGTTCACGGCCGACTTCGCCGCCAAAGCTCCTCACGGCGAACTATCAAAGGTCGAGTATAAAGACTTGCTCCTGGACTCCGACCGCCCAAAGACCAACAAAACTGTCTCCGAGGACCGCGCGCCGAAAGTCAATCGGGGAAAAGCGGAAGGAGACGGGCGACCAAAGGAACAACAGCAGTCGCCGGAGTAAACATGATCGCCGGAGGATCACAGTTCTACCAAGACTCTGTCGTCGATAAAAGCCTACGGACGAAAAGCGAGACAAGTTCCAACTGGTTCCCGGTTCGCGATGTTCCTAACGCACGATGGCTTTAGAGCGAGACCGTCCGGAATCAACAAACCTCAACTGTGATCCTTTGGTTATCGACCTGGTAATCCAGGATCTCGAAGTCGGCGCATCCTCGTCGATACAGGAAGAGCGGTCAGCGTCATCTTCAGCGACACCCTCTACAGGATGAAGATCCCACTTGGGAAGTCGTCCCTGAGCCAAAACCTTTGTGGGGTTTTCGGCGTCACTACCATGACCCTCCGGAGAATTAAGCTCGGTCATGGCGAAAAATCACAAAGATCGTCGAGTTTGCGGTGAGTCGACAACCCGACCATCTACTGCGCCATCATGAGAACCTTGGATCAACTCCATGAAGGCAGTACCATCCACATATCACCTCGGTATCAAGTTTCCGACTCCAGGAACCGCAGCCATCTGGGGCAATCGGAAACAATCGAGACTCTGTTACCTAGCGAGTTCAAACTGAAAGATCGGGAAGCCCTGCGGCCAACCCGAAGCGAGCAAAGGAATCACACAACATTCCGAGGACTTCGAAGAAAGATGATCGAATCATCCGAACGACAGCGATTCAAGACAGCGACAAAGCCTGCAGGTCCACCGCCGTAAAGCAAACAGCTCGACCCCGCACAAACCACCGATCCGACCAGCGCGTCGGCAACGCGGGGAGTAAAAGCGTCTGCGGAAACTATCAGAACTCTGAGATGGCGATCCTCGAAGAATGCGTGGGCAGCTCGTCGAAACCCGGCAGTTCAGCTATCCCCTCACCAAAATGGGGGACTGGGTCATATACTTCGTATACTCCCACAAAAACCGAAAAATCCGCGTATTTTCGAACTTTTGAAATTTTAATAAAATTCTTTCATCTTTTATGCTCACTTAAGCATCAGCGGCCGGAAAATCGAAAATCAATATCTTCAAAGAAGCGAGGCGTCGCATCTTCTTAAAAAGA